>OX451218.1:79238325-79411429 GCA_949628195.1 Phasia obesa
TCAGGCAGCCAAAGGCTCCTGACTGCTGGTGTACTCACACCACAACTTAATTAAAAGACGATTTTTTAAACACACGACTTCTTTATTGCAAGCCAGGAATTGAATTAATTTCTCTGATTCAATTTTGCTTAATTATAGTTCTTAATTTAATAATTATTTTTATGGGAAAATGCCTACTCTGCAGCTTTACATAAATTTGTATTATTAAAATATTTTATTCTATGGGAAAATGCTTACTCTGCAGGTTTACATAAATTCGTATTATTAATAATTTTAAGTGCGATCATATTACCACACATGCAGACATAAACTGCTTGAGTTGCAATATGATTTCGCAATACAAGTTCATACAAGTTCAATGTTCTTAATTTAGTGTCATACTTAAATATTAGGGGTGTTAACTCCTCCCCGCTTAAATATCAGCGTCCCGCTGATTAGACTTATTTCTCGATGGTAATTTCAGGAACTTTGCTGGATGGGAATTTAAGTTCTCCGAATATCTTCTTCCATAGAACGACTATTGCACCCGCAGTTATGGCTAGTAAAAGGTAACCAGTTATGTGTGACCAAAATGAAAGGTTTAAACGATATCTTAAATATCCAATATGTTCAGTATTTTTTTCATGGAGTTCATGCAAGAAGTTAACGTCAAGTTTACGTTCTTTTTCATATATGTTGGCAACCAAGGGCGGCAGTGCTTGTATACTGGTAATTATTTCATTTGTAAATGTCCTGTTTCCAATTTCTACTGATTCGTTAAAATATTTTATTAAAAATGTACCTTCTAGGCTCTTATTATTTTGTTGAGAATAAATGACACCTTTGAAATTTGTGACAAATATAAGGTCATCCTCCAGTTGTTCTACTACAACCTCTTTGTTAGAAAGAAAGGTGCAATTTGCATTGCTACCTCTTAAGATTTTGGAGAGGCAGTCGTCCTCCTTGAGCTTTTTTAGTTGTTGAACACTACAAATTGTTGTATTGCTGATTATCGTGCAACTATCCTTGATACCATACACATTTTCGTGATTCAGAAGAACTGCATTATATTTTAGATCGAGTTGCCTGTTCTGGATTATGGCTGCTTTTGCAGTAATTTTTTCAAATTTTTTTGGGTTCACCTTTGATATAGAAAGAATATACAGTAATGATGTACCATTAGAGAATATACTTGGTTTTCCATATTCGACGGCTTCAATCTCATTACTGTATGGCAGTGAATCAATCTCAGCAACTATACGTTGAATTTCTTTCATATCTAAAAGATTCGTGTTGATTACACCACTTTTCGCCAGCTGGCAGGCGCGTATTATTTCCTCAATATCTTCTTTTATAATAAGCAGTTGGTTAAGTGACTCTTGGGTAAATTTCTCCATCTCAGCTTTGGAAACCTTGTTATTAACATTGCTGATTAGGGTGTTCATTTTCTTCACAACCTCATTAGTCGTCTCGAACAGTTTATTATTAATCACATACTGGTGTTCGTTATTTTCAACAATTTTCTCTTGGTTCTGTAGAACCTGATTCCAGTCTGACGCATCCGGATTCCCTGCAACCCATTTCCATGCTGAACCAATCCAATCTATAGATCTCTTGTTCCTTGTGATACCTTTAATAGAATTTATTCGATCATAAGACTTCTGAAGATAGAATTCGAATGTTTTTTTGTTCAGTTCGTTGTTTTCAATAGATGAAAAAACTTTTTCAGTAGTATGAAGCAATTCTTCTAGTCTCTCCAGATTTATCACATGCACAAAGTTAAGATACCCATCAATTATCCAGCCGTCTCCATTTTTTACTGTTACTAATGGCGTTCGGTATTCGAAGATCTGGTAGGCACCAATGATGGGGAGTAGTAAACACAAGCTTAGGTAACAAATATTAGTTAGTATAAGTTTATTTTTTTAAAATTCAATAATGATTTAATAATCTATTAAAACAATAAAAAGGTGAGCAGATATACGCATACACATTTTCCCAATGATTTTTTTAAACTTTTTTTTTCTTTTATAAATTTAAAATATACTTTTATTTTAAGCAAAAAAAAGATTTATAGAGCAGTTATATGTGGTTAAAACAATCAAAAATGAATAGGTATAATTAACGCATTTTCCAATTTAATTTTTTATGTGTTCAAAATATATTTTTATTCTAGGTAGCCACTTCTTTTTTTATATGACAATTATATGTAGCTTTATGTTCATGATTATTTAATATTTTTTTGATTATTTATTTTGACATTGAAATATTTATTATTAGTCTTATGGACTTTCGGTTTTTTTCTTATATATAAAAATCTTTCTTAACTTAAATTCTCGTCAGCAAGTGCAAGGATTATTCCGGTTTTTTTATATGGGACTTATGGTATTTCCTCCCCTTGTTATTATAAAACGTTACGCGATTATTAGCGGAAACCTTGTGTTTTTTATATAGAGGTTTGTGCTTAGATTTAATTTGTTTGTCCCTGACAAATACTTTTGATTTTCCTCTAAATTGATTGGGACAGATCTGTTTTTATTTAAACGTTCATTAGTGGCTTTTTGGTTACTTTCAATGAGGCCACGGATATCTTGGTTTACTTGATCACGGAAATTAACTAATTGTTGATAATTAAATCTTTCTGATCTGTTAAAGAATATGTCAGCGGGTTTTTTCTTGATAACCGAGTGTATGGTATTATTGTAGCGGTCGACAGCAATATTCACCATATGTCTTGGGACTCAGATTTTGTTTTCTTGGGATACGCAACGATAGATTTTCTAGTAGCGTTGAATGAAATCTCTCAATTGGTCCGGTAACTTCACTTTTCTGCGTGGGAGTTAAATAAATTCAATGTTTAAGGATCTAAGGAAGTTTAGTATTATTGGGGTAAGAAATCCCCTTTCATTGTCTGACACGATTATACGTGGTACTGTAAAGTAATGGAGAACCTTGGCTAATTTAGTCCTTAAATGAGTAGCAGACCGATTTTTAATATGGAAGAGCTTAGAAAATTTTGAGAATTTATCAATGCAGCTTATGAACTTGTAACCTTGAATTTCAAAAATGTCGACATGCAGAATTTCGCAAGGATACGAAAGAATTGGTGTGGTTTGTATCTTAGGTTTGCTAGGGTGTCTTTCATACTTATTTAACTTGCATATTTCACAATTTTTAGTGTAATTACGGATAAGGTTTCTCATATGGGGGGAAGTAGTAATTTTCCAGAATTTGAAGGCTATTTTCTTTGTCATTACGATGAGCCCGTTTGTGCTCATTTTCTATAATTTCACAAACTTTATCTGGGTTAGTGATATCTTCTACCAATCTCTGAGTGATTCTTACCTTATATGAGATGAAATGAGCTAAATACACATTGTTAAGCAGTGCAATAAAACATTCAGGAATCTTGACACCATTAACACAATTTGGGTTTAAGGCATCGTTTCAATGTTTCTGTTAAGGTTTGGGAAGTGATATTGTCAAGAGTAACATGATGTCTAGTAAAGCCTGGATGTGGCTCAATACTACTAAGTAATTCTTTACCCTGTCGTATTATTAATTGGTTTTTAAAGACGTTTAGAGGGAACTCAACATGCGAGATTAAATCGCTAGAGTCCTGTTGTGCACTATGAACAGTCGCATCATCTTGCTCTCGTCCCTCTTCAGCCGTTACGGTTTCTGAATCACCCTCTGAAGCTGTAATCGTTTCTTCGTCACTAGGCATATCAATTTGGTGAAGGGTTGTTTCTAATCGGGACAATGCGTCGGCAACAACATTCGACTTGCCAGGCTTATACACAAGCTCGTAATTATATTCTTCGATCCTGGCCTTCCATCTTTTCAGCTTAGCGTTGTGATTTTGGTTTCCCAGAGTGTAAGTTAGGGGTTGGTGATCTGTAAAGATTTTCATTTTCTTAGCGCCATATAGGTACAGCCGTAAATTATCTAATGCCCAAACGATGGCTAGCATTTCCTTCTCGTTAGTCGCATAATTTTCTTCTGCTTTCCTAAGCGAACGCGAAATAAATGCTATAGGTTTGTCTGCCCCTGTAAAATCATGAGATAATACCGCTCCGATGCCATAGTTGGACGCATCGGTGGTTAAGTTAAAGGGTTGGTAAAAATCTGGAAATGTCAAGACTTCGGACGACATCAAAAAGAGTTTTAATTCATTAAAAGCCTTTAGTGTCTCTTCTGTTAGATTAGTTAATGGCTTCGCAATTTTTGCGTAATCTCTAATAAACTTCCTGTAATAGGAAGTCATACCGAGGAATTTATTTTCTGTAAAGCCTCCGTTTTTTGTGTAACTTTTTATTTCAGAAAACTACTAGGTAACTTCCGTGATCTTTACTTTCTCAATTAACAATTTCTTTTTTTCTACAAATTTTTTGCACAAGTTTTCTGCGAAATTCGCATCTTATTATTTTCTTTAAATAGGAAATATATTTTCGGAAAGGGAACATCCAAGCACTTACCTGAGCTGATAAATCATTTAAGGCTGTTGGAGTTGATAGATTGCTTAAAAACGAAAATCAACAAATTAGCACGAAATTAGTATTCATTTTTTTACAGACTTGGCTCGTGGAAGGACATATTTTTTTAATTTATTTTGTTGCGGAAATTAAGTTTTTCATTTATTTGTGGGAATTAAAACTATTTTATCTTTTATTCATTTGATATTTTTTTCGCTTATTTCAGCTGTTAATTTTCATTTTCTTTAAAACTAGATTATATTGTGATGTGCTTTTATTATTTTATATAATATTTTTATTTTATAATCCTTTGGATTTTCATCTGATATTTCTTCGCTTATTTCAGATGTTAATTTTCATTTTCCTTAAAACTAGATTCTATTGTGCTTTTTGTGCCTTTTGTGCCTTTTATTATTTTATATATTATTTTTATTTTATAATCCTTTGGACGGAGGGTCGTGTGGTCCTTTTTCGAATGGCAGCTGCCAACGTACTAAGGCACGATTTGTCTCACCCTGTGAATCTACCAACCATGACCCTTTATTACCGGGCGAAAAGTAAGGCTTAATTCCCATTAAGTAGTGTAGGTTCTTATGTTAACTACAACTTACGAGAATTCTCCACTAAGTAGCGCAGGTTCTTATGTTAACTACGACTTGCAGAAGAAGCCTTCTTTAACCTTTGTAATCTCACGTTCGTGAAAAGGGTGCTACGAAGGAGAATTGCACATTTTCCCAAAAGGATTGGTTATATTTGTTATATTGTGACAGTAAAAATAAATTTTTTACGCACTGGAGGGCCCGGAGTTCGGGGGTCGCAGCACGCTGAAGTCATATACTTCATATTGATCACTTTTATTATGTTATAAAATTTTGCACTTACGTTGTCAGCACCAAAAACTTTAAATATACTCATTCCTTTTTAGGAGTAATTTATTTGGTTAGAAGTTTATTTCACTTAACCATTTTTCAATATTTAGAAATATGCTTATTATTTAAAAATTTTATTTTTAACTTTGAATTTATTCCTTCATCACTAAATATTAACCATATTTTATTTTATACTTTCAACTATGCTTATTTAATTAATTTTTTATTAATATTTTTTATGTAATTTCATTTTTAATTTTTCTCCTTCCTTTAGGAGTAATTTTATCTGGTTAACATCTTATTTTCTTTAACCAAAAAAAAAACGTATTTTATATGTTTCCCACGTATTTAAATTAAAACACTTCCACAACAAAATCAATTTTCACAAACAAAAATTTTCTCGAAAATTTAATCATTTTTCATTTATTATATTTTCTTTTTACACACGAGCCAAGTTGAAGGATCCGGCACATCCTTTTACGCGACTGGCCGGTCCCTGCTCGGGCGCCAGTTAAACAAGGACTTCTCCTTGTTATAAAAAAAAGGGTTTGCAGTCAGGCAGCCAAAGGCTCCTGACTGCTGGTGTACTCACACCACAACTTAATTAAAAGACGATTTTTTAAACACACGACTTCTTTATTGCAAGCCAGGAATTGAATTAATTTCTCTGATTCAATTTTGCTTAATTATAGTTCTTAATTTAATAATTATTTTTATGGGAAAATGCCTACTCTGCAGCTTTACATAAATTTGTATTATTAAAATATTTTATTCTATGGGAAAATGCTTACTCTGCAGGTTTACATAAATTCGTATTATTAATAATTTTAAGTGCGATCATATTACCACACATGCAGACATAAACTGCTTGAGTTGCAATATGATTTCGCAATACAAGTTCATACAAGTTCAATGTTCTTAATTTAGTGTCATACTTAAATATTAGGGGTGTTAACTTATATATATATATATATATATATATATAATATATATATATATATATATATATATATATATATATATATATATCTATATATATATAAATATATATATATCTATATATATAGATATATATATATATATATATATATATATATATATATAGATATATAGATATATATATATATATATATATATATATATATATATATATATATATACCCACATCTGAGACCATTTTCATGATAGTGTCTTGAGTATCTTTATACCAACAAGAACGTATTATTTTACTTGGTAATAATTGCAAAAAATTTAAACGTAAAACCAGGGACGCAACAATTATAAGATAAATCACAAAAAATTCATTTTAACCATTAACATTGATAAATTTATAAAATGGTTATAATTAACCATTTCTATAAGATATATTTTAATCTGGTCATCGCAACCAATTTTAGTGAGAGTTTGGGTTTTTTAGTTATATATAACCATTATATAAACCAAAAAATTTTTTTTATTGCAGATAACCATTATATCATCCGAAAAGATTTTTTGGTGAAAAATAACCATTACATAAGTTTTAATTTTCTTTTTTGGTTATCATATCTATATATGTAAATAAAATCAAATGTCGTTCGTTGTTAATCGCAACACTGTTGTTGTATGGGTTACTTATAACCGAAAACAAATATTTCCTACTTTAGTTGGTTACGATAACCAAAATAATATATATGCAATGATAATGGTTAAAAATAACCAATATTAAATAAAATGAATTTTTTCGTAACCTTTTTATATGAAATAAAAAAATAACAATTATGTTCGGTCCTATAATATGTTCGGATTTTTAAATTAATTTAAAATGTAATCACAAACAGTTTTTACCTCTACTGAAAATTTTGAGTTAATAGGGTATTAACTCAAAATTGTTGATCAAGTGCGACATATAATAAAATACTCATTCCTGTCCGTCTCTCTGCTTTTATTTTGCGTTCGCATCACGTTAAAACCACCGGATGGATTTTAACAAAATTTTGTAAGAGGGTACCTTATTATCCTGATCCCAATATAGGATAATTTTTTTCCGCAAATATATCTTATTTCTAAGAGTAAGTGCAGAAAAAGCAGTGAATTTCCGGTTTAAAGGTACTAAAATTTTACATTTAAAACTGGGATATTTTCAACATGGTGATATTTTCAACACACCTTTTTTATTTTTGAAAACTATTGCGTAGCAGATAGCGCCAGTTGAAAAAAAATTTGTATTTTTACTTTGTGGAATTACATTATTATTTAAATATTTTCAACTCCTTTTACAGAGTTTTACAATAATTTTTAGAATTTTTTATACATTTTAGAATTTTATCCAGGGATGGGTACCTTTGTATAAAGTTAATACATAAACCATAACTGAAGCACTATAAAAGTAAGAGTCTTTCAATTGGTGGCGAATACTTTCAAAGCAAAATTGAGCAAAATATTGTCAGGACGCCCACGACGTGGCGGGCACAGCTATTATAATATAAATAAGTACCATAAGCTGGATTACTGCGTTACTGACAGGTTATTGAAAATGTAGGTACTATCTATACTACACCCAGAGAAAAAATGACACCATCCGTTATCAAAACGACCACATACGGTGTCGAAAGTGTATCGACCACGTTTGTACTCAAATTGTACACGGACGTTGTCAATTCGACAACGAAATATTGACAACGAGGGATTGTTAAATTGACAACGAACGTGTACACGTTGACACCGTATTGTTGTCGAATTGACACCATACCGGTGTCGAATTGAAACCATACCGTTGTCAAGTTGACACCATACCGTTGTCGATTTGTAAATGCTCGTTCCTTTCCAAATTTATTATAATAAAACATATTGTAATAGATTAAAAAAATTTAAACTTATTTTATTCACAAAATGTTTTTTTTAATTATAAGACCAAAATATTAAATAAACTTAATTCTAAAATAAATTTATCTTATTAATAATAACAATAATATTTAATAATTATGCTCACAGGTCAATTTTTATTTTCATCAGCATATTTCCTTTGATGTTTCATTAATTGGTGTCATCAAATCTGAAATTATATCCCAATAGAATGATTCAAGATGTTCTATGTAATTCATATCGCAATTTCGCTTACCTTGGTTAAAACTCCCCCGATTTTTGCAGCAAAATTACGCTAATGCATTGTTGGTTGTGTCATTATTTCTCCACCATTGGTCCACTTTGGTTAGCACAGACAGCAATTTCGAACTGTGAATTTATATAAACATAAAAATAATAAGCCGTTTCCAATCAAAACATTTTATTACCTTTGTTTTTTTCAGCCAAAGATCTTCTCTCTGTATTTCTCTCGCAGACTTAATAGTGGTAGTGCTTCCTTTAAAAGTTTCTCCATTTGTTTTGAGACAATCTGCAATAGAATATTGCTCTATATAGATATTTGAAAAAATGCGGTTGGATAAATTGAAGGAAAATAAAACAATGAAAAATATTTACTACTGTCAATTTGGGCATGTTCGTTGAGAAGTTGACAACAGTCGTTGTCAATTCGACCACGTTCGTTTACAAGTTGACAACGTGCGTTGTAATTAAAGCACGTTCGTTGTCAAATTGAAAACATTCGTTGTCAATTAGCCCACGTTCGTTTACAAGTTGACAACACCCGTTGTCAAACAAAAGTGACAACGATAAGGTATCAAAGCGACCACATTCGTTGTCGATTTTGCAACGTTGTTTTTCCCTCAGTGTAGATGAAAATCGAAGAGATGATACTTGTAGACTGTGCCAAGAAGGGGATAAGATGGTGGCGGACATTGTGTGTGAAAGTCCTGGCTAGCATAAATCGTAGGACAACGGGCAGAAAATTGTTAAATGTAGATGCCAAGGCAGATCTAAGCCTGGGCAAATGCTAGTAATTACTTAAGACTCCGTGATGAGAAAAAAGGCCCGTCGACAGTAAGAAATCATAGTAAGTCAAGAGTGAAGTCTAGTGGTAGCACGACACTCAATGCAAGTAAGGTTGCCGTAAATTACAAATCAGTTGCCTATAAAATGGAGCACAGTAAGGAAGTGGTGTACTTCGGTATTCCCCTACTTTAATAATAATAATAGATTTTGGATTGTACAAAACTTATTTGTTTAAGATTTCAAAATGGTCTCTTTACAAACTTATATGTAATGTAATGCCAGTTGTTGAAATTGGTCTACAAGCATTTTAGTAAAACATTTTTGAATTAGAATATCTAAACAAATTTATACATAAAAACATTTCTTTTTAATAAACGATACATAAGCAAAATAAAAATACAAAAATATCAAAAATAGTATGTTTCCCAAGTCACACTTTAGCTATTTAAGTTATTTGTTCTTTAGATTAGATGTTCATTAATTATTAAAAAAAAAATATTTTTAAAAATAATCCATCAATCAATCAAGTAGTCGGTTTAACCCTTACTTGTAAAAATAAATGTGTTACTGATAAGTTCGGTAATCAAAATAACAACCCCCAATAGGCCAACCCCTTCTTAACCACTAACTAACATGAAAATCTCAAGCATTTATGAAAGAATTATAACTTCTGTACAAATTTATAAAATGATTTAAATTATCATCAATATCACGAACAGTAAACTAACTCAGGCGTTATCAGGGGAGTGATTTTTACAACGAAAGAAAACCAGTTTTGAACATTCTCTCGTAAAGCTGAGGCTTTAAAAAAAAAACACAAATAAACGGATAGCCGAATGGTTGATTATGTTTTCCTAGCGTTTGTTGTTTGCTTGTAATATGTCCACTGAGGCATTAAATATCTTAAGTGGCAATTCGCGTTTAACAACAAGGTACAGCAGTACAATAAAAATTATACAAAAAAAATAAATCGTTTAAAACAAAAAAGTTTTTCTTGTTTCGACCAGATTATTGCCATTAGTCAGCCCTTCGATACAGTCCGGCTTATGAACCCTTTTTATCGACCTTAAATGTTATTTTATTGTTTTTCTTTCACATATCCTTTCCTTTTTTGGTTGTGATTCTTTTGTTTTTTGTTTTTTGTTTTTTATTTTGGCGAACTTTGTCTTGCCCATTTGAATGACCTTTTCATTCAGGTTGCTGTGGCTGGTGTAGTTATTGTTGATTTTATGCACACCAATATTGAATGGAGAAAGAGTTGGCATTAATCCGCAAGCCGCAGACGTAAAAGTTTTGTGTAATTGATCCAGTCAACCAAAAAATACAATTGCCCTTTTGTGAACAAAAATGTTTTAATTTGTTTGTGTATGTGTAAGTGTATGTGTGTGAGTATTTATGCAACAAATACATATAACTCGTAAACAATTTTGAAAACAGGTGTTAAATTGTTACTGAAATTCACACGAGCATTAACAATGCCTGACTTACAGCAAATAAATACGATTCAGTTATGCATTCAGCAGGCAGTATATGTTTCTAGGGTATCAAAGTACTAAAATTATTCATAGAACAGAAATTTTAGTTTCACCTTAAAAGATTATTAAATTTTTCTTTAAAAAAGTCATGCATATATCCATGTATAGGTATATTAGACAACTATATTTCCAACAAGTAGGCATATTTTCATGTCAATAATAAAAGTGTCTTTTCAACAGGAATAACATATTTAGGTATTTTTTCAAACTATTTAATGACAATTAAATAAAAAAATCCACTATGATAGTGGAAATAAGGGACACTCAGAGCAAACGATTGCTAAATTTAATTCAAATAAGCTTATATAAGTTGTATTATCTATATGTATTTTGGTTTAAAAATTTTTGTCCCAAGGACTTTTGTATGCGGTGAACAATCTCGTTTAAAATTAACAATTCTCAAACAGAAATGGTAAAACACAAGTTTAAAAAACTTCATGACTACTCTGAATAAATAACTAACACTTTCATAATGATCCCTGTAAAGGGTGAATAAAATAGGAAATTATTTTCATTTCTTTTTATTTTGATAATATGGTTCAATTATGTATGGAACTAAATATGGGCCAATTGAGGTTATATGCCGTTAATGTGGCGAATTATCTCATTCTTTAGCTCTTGAATTGTTGCTGGCTTATCGATGTACACCTTTTCTTTCAAATAATCTCAAAGAAAGAAGTCCTACGGTTTAAAATCACATGATCTTGTCCAATTGAAATCGCCACCACGTGAGATAATAGGTCATTGAATTTGTCGCGTAAAAGAGCCATTGTTTCGTTAGCTGTGTGGCAAGTGGCACCGTTCTGTTAAAACCACATATCGTCCACATTCATAACTTCCAATTTGGGCCATAAAAAGTTCGATATTATCTCATGATAGCGAACACCGTTCACAGTAACTCATTTTGGAAAAAATACGGCCCGATGATGACGCCAGGCCATAAACCTGGGTGGGTGCATTGGTTTTTCGACAATCACTATGGGATTATCATTCGCCCAAATGCGGCAATTCTGCTTATTGACGAATCCACTGAGGTGAAAATGAGCCCTATCATTGAAGATGATTTTCTTCCAAAATTGATCATTTAACGTTTCCATTTCTTGCCACCATTCTGACCATTGAGAATGTTTGGAATGATCAAGAGGCTTAAGTTCTTGCGTCAATTGCACCTTGTTAGCGTGTAAATGTAAGTCTTTATACATAATGTTCATCAACGACGAGCGTAAAAGGTTCAATTGTTGGGCACGACAACGAGTTGAGGTGGACGGATCTTCACCCACACTATTGCGAACAGCAGCAATATTTTCTGCAGTACGAGCTGTACGAGCATGCACTAGTGTTTTCACATCTTCTACAGATCCGGTTTGCTCAAATTTTTTTACGATTTTTTCGATTGTACGCACTTTTGGACGATTAAATTGACCGAAAAAATCACGAAGTGCACGTTGCTCGATTTTGTATCTTTCGATTGTTCAAATTGAGTTAGTTTGAAATTGGGAAATGTTAAATTAAGTTAGGTGTGGTTTACATTTAATATCGGCCCTAAAAATTAAACCACCCGATATACAAATCAAACCAGAAAAACCCTACCACCCTAAAAACAAACAAAAATGCTCCTCGCAGGGGGTTATTGCTCCCCCAAGATCTGTATGCACTCCATGTGCGGTCTGGTCGCGGTCTAATATTTATTTAACAAAAATAAGTGAAAAAGAATCATTACAACTGAAAAAAATAAAAACAACTCTGAATCTACTTTTTCATCCTTCTATTGAGAATATAGTACTAATTGTACTTATATAAAAAATAAAACTTATTTGAAATCTATTTTAAAACAATTTTTTTATGAAAAATTAGTTCTAAACTACATTTCAAATACTTATGTTTTATTTTTTTTTATAAATATGGGGGGTTAATTTCTACTGAGCTGAAGGCCTATGCGGCTATTGCTGTTCCTTTTTTTAAATTTATTTTATTATAATTAAAAGATAAATATATTCATACCCCCCCCATATTTATAAAAAATAAAACTTATTTGAAATGTGTTTTAGAACAACTTTTGTTTGAAAGAATTGCACATATTGTATTTCTGCAGGTACCCGATAAACATGTATATGGGCGTTACTGGTTACGGGTGCAAAATTTCAAGGTGCTACCTATTACCAGGCTACACGGTAACACGCTAACTCGAATGTCAAAAAAATAAGAACCAGATTTTACCAATCACAATAATGAACTGTGAACATTTCAGAAATATTAGTTTACTGTTAAAGGCAGCTTTCCGACAAACATACAAATTTTGTGCTTTATATATATACACCCAATACTGTTTTCACACGGTTTTGATTTAACACGGTTTGAAAATATAAAAATTATTTTTTTTATACGATTTTATTCCATTTAGCATGATTCAAAATCTTTTGAGCTTAGATTTTATTTGTAAAATTTAAGTTTTGTGAAATATTTTTATTTCAAAAATTGTGAAGAATTCCCTTTTTGTGCATGCAAGCATTTTTCCTTGTATGAGCAATCGAAATGTGTTAATATTATGTAAACTATCGATGCATCTCTAAAAGAAGATGTCGAAAACTACAAATAAAAAAACTACAACTAGAAAATAAAATTGAAATTTTAGATCGCTTTCGAAATGGAGAAGGCTCAACATTTCTTGGCAAAATGTTCGGTTTAAACGAAGTCACAGTAAGAACTATAAAAAAAATTTAAATTCAATCAGGCAATCGTTGATTTCTGGAACGAAACTATCTGTTAAGTCTTCATCATACACTAAAAATGCAAATAAACGGTGCAAATACACATTATATGTACATGCATATACATATGTATGTATGATAACATGATATCTTGTTCTTAAAAAAAATTCTCGTTTTTAACTAGTTTTAATAGGTTTTAGAGATAAGGAAAAAATCACCTATTTTTAACCGACTTCAAAAAAAGAAGGAGGTTATCAATTCGTCTGTGTGTTGCTTTTTTTTTTTTGTATGTTTGTGCCTTCAGAACTCGGTCATTTCTGAACCGATTATAAAAATGTTTGCGCTATTAGAAAGTTTATGGCTACAGATTGGTCCCATTTTAAAAACAGTTTAAAAGTTTAAAAATTAAAGGGTGTCCCCATACAACATACATGTTTTTTACGCGCACTATAAATTTTATAGGTCACCCATTTAAAATTAGAAAAAAGTACGTATCACTATAGCTCCCAATAACAAAAAGTAATTAAAAAATAAAATTAAAAATTAAAGGGTGACCCCATAGGTGACGTAATTTCACCTTTATGGTCCCATCTTTTGAACCGTTATAGACAAACACTTGAAAGTTGCACAGAATGTTCGTTACTATGTCTGTTATAATAAGTATAAATAATTAAAATTTAGAAATTAAAGGGTGTCCCATTAGTTGGTTTATTTTGATATATATATATGGCCAAACTTTTGAACCGTTATAGACAGACAGTTGAAATTTACAAAGAACTTGTATTGCTAAGTCAGCTAAAATAACAAGTGTAAAATATGAATTTGGAAATTAAAGGGTGTCCCAATAGTTAATGTAAAAGTGATATATATGGCCAAACTTTTCAACTGTTATAGATAGACAGTTGAAATGTACAAAGAACCTATATTGCTTAGTCCGCTATTACAACAAGTATAAAATTTGGATAAATTAAAGGGTCTCCCCATTATTGATGTAATTTGACCATTATGTCCTCATCTTTCGAACCGTTATAGACAAACACTTGAAAAATAGACAGAATGTTCACTACTATGACTGGTATAACAACAAGTATAAATATTTAAAATTGGAAATTAAAGGGTGTCCCAATAGTTGATGTAATTTGATGTATATGGACGCAAAGTTAAATTTTACAAAGAATCTGTATGACAAAGTTCTCTTTAACAAGTATTTATATTAAAATTTGGATTTAAAGGGTGTCCCAATAGGTGACGTCATTTGATATATATGACCCTATCTTTTAAATAGTTATTGACAAACACTTAACAATTAGACAGAATGTCCATTACTATGTGTGTTAAAATAAGTATAAATATTTAAAATTATAAATTACAGGGTGTCGCAATAGTTTATGTAATTTGATGTATATGACCAAACTTTTAAACCATTACAGACAGACGGTTGAAATTTACAATGAACCTGTATTGCTACGACCGCTATAACAAGTATAAAATTTGATCTCGGAAATTACAGGGTGTCGCAATAGTTAGTGTAATTTTATGTATAGAGCCAAACGTTGATCCGCTGTATACAGTCAGTCGTTTGGCATTGGTTTGAGCTGAAAAAGAACCCCTTGTGCGCCTATATACTCCCCCGGTAGAAAATCGACTGATATTTGTTTTAGATTATTGAATTCAAAAATTAGTTTTTTTATCTGAATTGACAGTTTGTGCAATGACATTTAAAAAATCCCGCTACAATCTTCCTCGAATATAATATAATCATTGTATAATTACCGTCTTAAAGAAACATGCTTTCAAGTTTGTCTGTTTTGAAGTCGGTTTTTTTTTGCAAGAATTATTACTATGACCTTTATAATAAAATGTATAAAGACTTAAAATTTAAAATCAAACACTTAAAAATTAAGCACTACATTCCACTACATTCTCTGTTGTAATAAGTAGTATAAATTTTTGGAATTGTAATGTAAAGGGTGTCCCAATAGTTCATGTAATTTGATATATATGGCAAACTTTTGAACCGTTATAGCCAGATAGTTGAAATTTACAAAGCATCTTTGTGGCCAAGTCCTGTTGTTAGGTCTTTAATTTAAAATTGCAAATTAAAGGGTGTCCCAATAGGTGATGTTATTTGATCTAAGTGACCCTATCTTTGAAACCGGTATAGACAGAGGCTTGAATGTTGTCGCCATAAAAGACGGATGCTGGTTTAAATAGCTTAACTTTTGAACAATAATAGGGAGAGGCTTGACATTCACATAGTCTTTACTTTTTTTTTTTCCCTCTAATTTTGGCGCATTTTTTATTTGGTTTAAATCTAATTTTTACAGATTATTTCTTACATTATTAGTTTAGAATTGGTGCCCTTCTATCTGTTTTGAAGTCGTTTGTTTTTGCAAGAATTATTTAAAAAGGTTTTCCTTATTAAAATAATAAAACTTCCTTTTTGAAAAAAAAAATCAATAAAGATATTTTATAAATTTTTTTCTATTTTATTAGGCATTTATTAGACACTATTTTTTCTGTGCGTAACTTAAGAAAATTCTAAGTCTTTCTTATCATCAAATATTCGTAAAAGGAAACAAGCTTTAAAAATTTTTTTTTCTAAAGGACTAACGGGTAAATATAAAACAAAATCTAACATTTTCACTAATCAAAAACTTTAAGTATTTTATAACAGTTCAAATCAAAATGTAAATCGTATTATACCCTTCTGTTAAAATATCCTTTTTAAGCGCAGACACAAACCTTATGTATTCTTTGTTAACATAAATGCGACTAAAATGTTTGTATCATACGAGATTAAATGTAAGTAGAAAAGGCATTGCCATGTTTTCTTAAAACACACTTTATATTATTATTTTATATATATTATATATATACTAGCCATCCCCGGTGCGCTTCGCTACACCCATCCACAAAAAATACAACAAAGACTTGGAAGAAAATTATGGCCAACCTCTAACTCGAAAACGCACGCTATTCTCACATCAAAAATGTTTTAGTTTATATGCAAGGTACGACGCCTACTGTTCCCAACCAATCTGCTTGACTATACATATTAACACGATAATAATTTTTAACTTTTTATGGGAGGTACCACTATCCTAATCCTGTCTGTATTTTGCTAAACTATGCACATTAGTATGAGGGTTGTTTGTGCAAAGTTTCAAGGCTACATCTATTGCAGTTTTCTAGGTACACGATAATAATTTATCACAATATAGGAGGTATAGGAGGTAACACATCCACCATTCGAATTCAGTCTGTGTTTCTCTAAACAATGTATCTTCGTATAGGGGTTACTGATGCAAAATTCTCAGACGATACCTATTGCAGTTCTCTAGATACAGGATAATAATTTTTTATTTTGTATAGGTTGTACCGTGATCACTTTACCACTGTCTAGAGTATATGGGTATGCGGGTTACTTGTATCTACTTTTAAGATCATATCTATTATAGTACTCTATGTACACGATAATAATTATTCACTTTATATGGGAGGTACAACGCCCACTGCCTCAATTAATTCTGTAATTTAGTAGATTATACGTATTTGCACAGGGGTTACTCGTGCAAAATTCCAAGGCGCTATCTATTGTAGTTCGCCGGGCACACGATAATAATTTTTCACTTTGTAGGGGAGGTACCACGCCTACTATTCCAATTCAGTCTGTGTTTAGCTAAACACAGCAAATAATTTTGTATTTTGGTAGACTATGCACGTTGGTTGTGTCTATTGTAGTTCACCAGGAACACGATAATAACTTTTCACTTTGTACGGGAGGTACCACGCCCACTATTCTAATTTACTTTGTGTTTATCTTGACTATGTACGTTAATATGGGGGTTACTGGTGCGAAATTCCAAGGTGCTAGCTATTGTAGTTCTCTAGATATACGGTAATAACTTTTCACTTTGTATCGGAGGTACCACGCCCACTATTTCGACCCAGTCTATCTTTCTCTAAACTATGCATATTAGTATAGAGGTTCCTTTTGCAAAGTGTGTACTATAACTAAGTACACACTCGTCACAAATCTTATAATCTTTGGCTAACAAACTTTTTTTGAAGACAAAGGCAAGGTCTTGTTTTTATCAAAACATAAACTTTGAATACCGGGGAAGGAGGACGCTGTTATATTAAGTACTATTGTAAATAGAATATGATATGATATTTACTATTTGAATATAATGTTTTAGTAGTCAACGTACTAACTATTTACATGAGCTACAGCACCCTCCAATGCAAAAAATGAAATAAAAACCGCCGTTGAGCAAAAAGTTTGGCAGAATGTGATGGAAAATTTTGTTTTATATTTCACGGTATAAAAATGTACTTAAAGTAAAGAATTTAAATTCTTGAATTTTTGATATCGTTCAAGCATATGTGCTTTGTTTGGATTTTATGGGAAAATATGCCTACATTACAATAAGATTGTGGGTATTTTAACGTTTTTGTAAGGATACATGCGGTAAAGCTAGTTCAGTTTTGCGGTTTAGTGGTTAAGAGATTTCCAATAAGCCTATTGTCAAAGAAATTAAAAATTACAATACGGATCTCGAATTAACTAAATAAACTTACTAGACTACAAGCCTTCTATGGTAATTCTCTCCAGGGATGGAAATTCAAACTTTTTCTCGGTACTAACAATAAATAAATAGTCCTCTTTTGATTCCCATGATACTAAATAAAATTTTTTAAACTGAAAAAAATAGCAAACTATTTTAACTTCTTTATAAACAATAAGGGGAGTAACTTGGTCCTTTTGTAGTATCAAAAATGTAGGATCGTATAAACTTTTCCATTCCTGGTAGTTCTCTCTATTATCTCTTGTGTTAAAACTCGTCTATCTCACATTGGACACTCTTACCTTTTTTCTATAGTAAACAGAAAGAAAACAATTATTTGAACCTAAGACACATAGCTGTCGATATATGTATAGCTGGCTGCAGACCTAAATTAGTGAACTGATTCTAATTTTACCAATTATTTTTTGGGTTTCCATAAATTTTTTTTTTTTATTTTCAACAAATTAAAAAAATACACATCTAAATTTTTTATTTGTTTACATAAAATCCTATTTTAAACATTCGTAAGATCTTCATTGCTGTGTAATTTAACTTCACCATTTGGCACTTTAAAAGAAGAAACCTTAGTTATTTTAGAGGAAGAGGTATCTGTCAGCGCTTCTGTTGATTGTTCAACTGTGGAAACGTAGGATATTTTTGAAGGAGCTGTGCGTGGCCTAATAAGACTTCGTATTAAGCGTTTGTGTGATAAACGCCAAAATTTAGAACGATTAGAAGTTTTAGGAAATCGTTGATAACTTTTAAAGTTTAATTTACCTTCAGCCACTAATTTATTACGTTCATTTTCCCAGTTCTGCAAAATTTTTAATATTAATTTTATTATACAAACCAAGTTGTTGCTTATCTTACCTGCATATTTTTATCACAGTTTAAACGCATTTGTATGACATGATAATTATTTAACATGTAGGCAACCATCCATTGTACGCCAGATTTTAGACTGGTGCTTAAATTGTCTTTGTCTGTGTTTTCCGTTCTTGCATCGTAACAGCATAATTTAATGCTGCTGCCAAACGAAACGGCCATTTGTTGTATATGAAATTCATTTTCAATGTCATACAATTGTATACCCTCATCGGCTAAATCTGCTTTGGTAGCAACCAATAAGATGGGCTTAGCCATTATGTATGGATTTTTCAGTAGATTGTATAGAAGTTTAAATGCTTTCTTTAAATCGTCATATTTCGAGGACATATCGAAACAATAAATAACACCCATTGTCTAAAAAATATGAAAGAATTTGAAAACAAAAGAAATAATAGAAACATTACTTTTGGAAAAGACAAGAAATCATGCTTGAAAAATTATTTACATAGAAAAAAAAAAGGAAAAGGCTTTTGTGGTGGTGGTGTTACTTGAAAAGGCAACGTTTATATTTTTATAATGAAAAGGAAAAATTTGATATCATATTAAATAGTTCGCAGTATACAGCGACTAGAAAAAATACTTTAAATCGTGTAGTGCTAAAAATCAGCCATAAGAAGAGTTAAGTATTTCTAGTCTTATTGTAATGGCATTATATCCTTATTTTATGAAGATTTTTAACAAATAATTTTTCATCCAACATAAAATTAAATACAGTTGAAAAAAAAATACAATTACCAATCTGAAGTGGCATGTCAAACTTTTGAGGGCAGAAAAATAAAAAAAAAAGACCTGACTTCATTTGACAAGTAATGGCGATGAAAAGTGACTTTATGACATGCGACCAATCAACGCTCAATTAATTAATCGTATAATTTTGACTCGATTAATTGTTCGAGTAAGAATAATTGCAAATGTCGTTTAAAAACAAATTATATCGGTTAATCGACAAATCGACTAAAATTGATTTCTATTGATATCTCCAATTTTTGACTGATTTTTTACTTCTCAGTTCTTTGTTTAGGAAACATACAGAGAAAAATAATACATTTAACCCATTATTTTTTTTTCATAAATCGAATATGCATTTTTCCCAAATTTTTTTATTGAATTAATGAACATCGTAATAAAAAATATCAACTCACTCTTTAAAATTTTTACTATTTATATAACACATAATTCAAATCGTCTTAGTAATGCATATCTTAATATCGGGCCGATGTTGAATATGAACCACATCTAAACGATATTGACCGAACAAATCGGTCAATATCGTCCAACTGTGCGTACAATCGGAAAAATCGTGCAAAAATTTGAGCAAAACGGGTCTTGAGATTATGTGAAAATACAAGTGCATGCTAGTACAGCTCGTACTGCAGAAAATATTGCTGCTGTTCACGATAGTGTAGCTGCAGAGCCGTCCACTTCAAGTCGTCGTCGTGACCAACAATTGCACCTCTCACGCTCGTCGTTGATGAACATTATGCTGAAAGACTTGCATTTACACCCTTAAAAGGTGCAATTGGCTCAAGAACTGAAGCCTCTTGATAATACCAAACGACGTCAATAGTCAGAATGGTCAGTGGTGGAAATGGGAACAGTCGATGATAAATTTTCGAAGAAAATCATCTTCAGTACTGAGGCACATTTTCACTTCAGTGGATTCGTCAATAAGCAGTATTGGCGCATTTGGGCGAATAATAATCCAAGAATGATTGTCGAAAAACCAATGCACCCACAAAGAGTGGTGCGGTTTATGGGCTGGCGGCATCAGAGCCGTATTATTTCCAACATGAGGCCGGTCAGGCAGTTACGGTGAGTGGTGTTCAATATCGTCAGATGATATCGAACTTTTTATGGCCCGAATTGGAAGATGTGGATGTGGACTATACGGTGCCACTTGCCACACAGCTAACGAAATAATGGCTCTTTTGCGCGAAAAATTCAATGGCCGTGTTTTCTCACGTGGTGGCGATGACAATTGATCATGTGATTTGACACCGTTTGACTTCTTTCTTTGGGGTTATTCGAAAGAAAAGGTATAAGGCGATATGTCAGTAACAATTCAAGAGCTAAAGGATGTGGAACAAGATTAACGTGGGCACCTGCCGGTTAGCTTAATCAAATTGTTCAAAGATACGCCATTAATTCGAGTTATTCGAGTAATTCAAAAACCTTATTCGATTAATCGATGGAAATTTAATTTGCAAAATCGATTAATTATTTACTCGAATAAAATCAAAACCCGATTAAATGGATACTCTACTAACTACTACTTAATTTTTTTTTGGTTATTTTTCATACTTACCCCGACAAAGTAATGATGCCATATCCTTTGCATATCATCATTGCCACCAATTTCCGTTAGTGAACACATTGTTTCCATCAGCTTGAAATAATAATTATTCACTCCATTTGTTGCATCGTAGTCTAGACGTTGTGTTTTCGACAAATAATGAGCAATTTCAGTTTTTCCACTGCCACTCAAACCCAGTAGCAAAATTTTTAATTTTTTATCTGGAGTAATGCCAACACTAAAACCGAGAACAAAGAAATTATCAATTCAGAAACTAATTTTCATTTTTACTGGCAGTAAAATGAGAAATTGCTTGGTATCACATTGGATACTTCTTTAGTTTTTACTATTTTACCTATTTTGTGGCGTTCTATTACAACATTTAGAGAGCCAACAACAGGAGCAGCAGCAGCAACAATGTAAAGAATATTTACATAAATTTAAGCCCATTTAGTTCATTAAAACTCATTACAATCATTTTCTGTGTTAATTAAGCATCTAGTAGAGTTGAAATGTTGAATTTTATTCTCTTGTAAATAACCATCTACGGTTGATTTTTATTTCGAATTTTTGTATTTATGATTTGTTACTTTTGCCACAATTACAATGAATCTCGAATGAAAATTTCGTTTGTTTATTGTTTGTTAAACTTGTTATTTGTAAAATGTTTGATATAAAAGTGGTGGTTGCTTAGTTTGTGTTAGTGTTCCGTTGCTTAGATACCAACTTTGCAGTTAAGTGTTGATTTTTATTATAACACAGTTGATTGCTTAAGTATTATTTGGTAAAAATTATGATTTTTTAATTTTTAATTTCTTTTTAAGAGAAGCAACACCCAGGTATTTATGCTTACCAATTATTTGTTACTTGCTTTTGGAAAGGTATAAGGTTGAAAGACAAGTCGTGAAGTATAGGCAGCTCTGCCTATACTTGGAACAGGGTTGCAGTAGTCTCATTAGTTTTTGAAGATTTTTTAGCTTCTTAATATTTTTTATTTCCCCGATGATTTAGTGCTATAGAATAATAACGGCGAATGAGAGCACTACGATATATCGAGTGTTTTTTAGGCGCTTAAAAACTCTATTAAAATTATAATACAAGACAAAAACATTGTTGGAATGCATTTTTTTTCTCATATGAAATTTCTTTTTAAATATAATTTCCGGCAATGTACGCCGCTTAAGAATTACTTGGTCCATTCGATCAGTTCAATTTTTTACTACTTTTTCTAAGAAATTTGGCCATATATCGTCAATGGTGGCTTGAATATTGGCTTCCAAGAGTTGCTGGTTTGTCGGACCCAAAATAAAGTAATACAGTGGCGTTAAATCGCACGAATGAGGGGGGCAGCGAACAGGACTAGTAAATCGTTAGTTAAATATGCTTTACGGTAAGTTGTATCATCTTGTTGGAGCCAAATATCGTTGATGTTTAACTGATTTCTATTTGAAAACATAAATTTAGTTAGCATGACAGCTCTTTGCTCATTTCGAAATAAATATGGACGGTCGATGCCGCCAGCGTGTAAACCGCACCAAACAGTAAATTTTACTTGATGTTATGGTGATGCGTTAGCGGCTTGAATAATGTCTTCGCTCCAACTATGAAAATTTAGCTTATTGTCGTAAATAGTTATCGCGAAATGAGTTGAATCACTAAATACAAATTCTTTGAGAAAAATGGTGAACAGCGGCCAGATTCAAATGAGCCCAATTAGCAAAAATGAGATGATTAAATTACTGCACTGTATTTTATAGTTAATGTAAGCCAGGATTTGTTCGTAATATTTTTCACGTAGTCGAAGGACAAAGACCAGCAAGTTGAGAACAACGACGCTACACTAGCGTATTCTTTTCCATATGCAAATTTCTATATCTTGTTGATGGATTTGAATTGAGTGGAGTAAAATTAGTACGAAAACAAAAAAAAACTGCACCGAAATTAATTGGTCACTAGAACGATTATGTTGACCTTTATTACTATATTTAGGGTTCCGTACCCTAAAGGTACGGAACTGTACCTCTTGAACTGTAAGACGCAAACACTTGAAATATATACACAGTCATTAATAAATAAATCAGTCAACTACGAGTTAGATTCACACACATAGGGATACGTACTATGTTTAGTACAAGTTTCAAAATACAAGTTGTTAATTTTTTTACGTCTTATGGGGCACCTTTTAATTTTTAATTATTTTTGTTAATAGAGTAGAGTACTAAATACCACGTGTTAATATTAAGTGTCTGTATATTAAGTTTAGAAGAGAGGGCCAAATTCCTCAAATTTGCGACATCTAGGGAACGCCTTTTTATTTTTATTAAATTTATTTTCATTTCTTGTAGATATTGTAAATATAATCTCTGTAAATTTCAAGCCAGCCTATTACTTTACGTATTGCGGTTCAAAAAATGAGGCAATATAAGTAAATAACATGTTATTGTGGAATACCCTTTAATTGTTATCTACTGTAAAAATTTCAAGAGTGTATCTAATACAGTTAAAAAAATAAGGCCATATATGTACCTCCAAATCATGTCACTCTCATGGCTATTCTCTTTCTATGAATATATCAAGAATCTACCTATTACGATTCAAAAAATAAGGCAGTATGCGTGAAAAACATGTTACCTTCGGAACAACGTTTTAATTTTTTTTTTTTTTTTTTTAATTTCGGACCAGCACTCAGGGGATGACCCCTACTCATGCAAAGAATTGTGCCAGAACTAGGAAATTAGGTTATGGGAAGGAGGATAGAGGGAGTAATGTTTGTGGACATTCGATTTGAATTTTCCAACATTGTAGTTGACAGGAAAGACCTCTGTAGGAAGATGATTCCACAAGCGAACTGTGCGGCTAAAAAATGAATTTTCTCTGTAATGCATTGTGCGATTCACTGGCCAATCGACCACAAATGGATGGGCTCTTAATGAAAAGCGTGTTGTGCGCGAAAACGTGCGGATATCGGGAACTAGTTCCCTAATCTCATCAGAGCACATTCCATTGTAGTAGCGATAAAACAGCGAAACACAACCCACATTGCGTCGATGTTCAAGAGAGTCAATAGAGTTGGATACCCTACTGTCACCTATGAGCTTCTTCGCGCTCTCCTGCACGCGGTCAAGTAGTTCCAAAATAGACTATGGAGCACCGGCCCATACATGAGAGTTGTATTCCATTTTTGGTCGGATGTAAGTGGTATAAATAGTAAGGAGATCGGATGAGGTGAAATATGTTTAACACCGTTTGAGAAAACCGAGACACTTGAAAGCTTCTTTTGAGACTTGAAAAATGTGCTTAGTCCATCGAACGTCACACTGGATTTTCATGCCAAGAACATCAAGAGCTTCTGATTCCTTAATACTTATACCACCCATAATTACAGATGTAGCACCATTATCGGCCGAACGCCGGTGCGTTAGCATACAACATTGAGTCTTACGAGCGTTAAAGTCGACTCTATTTGCCCGGCCCCAATTAGATATTGTTACGAGATCGTGATTGAGCGTATCATTCATGTTTTGCCGCTTGGCCCCAATCTCTAAAAGGCTCGGCCGTCTGCAGAATGAATACGAATGGCAAATGCTGCTATCATCTGCAAAAGAGTAGATAGGGTTGGAAGTTTGACAGAGAAGGTCATTTAGAAAAATAAGAAACAGGGTAGGAGAAAGAACAGAGCCTTGCGGTACTCCTGAATTAATCTTGAACTCGTTTGATGAAATCCCATCTATAACAACTCGTATAGTGCGATCCCTGAGAAAGCTCGATATAAATCGAGAAAAGCTATCACCGACACCAAAAGCAATAAGTTTTGACAGGAGTGCACCATGCCACACTCTATCAAAGGCCTTGGAGATATCTAGAGCCACCACCTTACTTTCGCCGAAATGGTGAATGGATTGACACCATTTTTCCGAAAGGAAAGCCAGCAAGTCCCCTGTAGAGCGCCCCCTACGAAAACCATACTGGCGGTCGCTTAGTAAGCTGTTGGACTCCAGATACTTGACAAGATGAAAATTTAGCATACTTTCCATTACCTTAGAAAGAGTAGAACAGACTGCAATTGGGCGGTAATTTTCAGGGTTGTTAGCCTCTCCTTTTTTGGGGATTGGCGTTACATTAGCTAACTTCCAGCACATTGGAAACTCACCAGTATGATACAAGGTGCTGAAAAGAGTCTCTAATGGACGTGCTAGCGTCGAAGAGCACTGTTTCAAGACCAGTGCTGGAATGCCATCCGGCCCAGAAGACTTGTTGATATTAAGATCTGCTAAGACCTGCACGTGCTCGAAAGAATATCTTTGGCATAGTTACTGATACTCTGTCAAGCACGGGTAGTGGCTGATTGCTTTCCGGTAAGTATTAATTTCTTGCAAATTGACCAGCCAGAAGGTTAGCTTTGTCAGCCGGGTCAGTGAATATTTGGTCATCTTTCAAAAGCGTCGGAATTGAGGAACTAGCATTATCCTTTACTCTGACCAAAAGCTCTTACTACCCCGAGGGGCAGAAAGAACTTTAGCACGAAGACGCTCATCGTGCAGACCTTTTTCACGCCTAAGTACTTTGGCACACGAAGATCTCGCTCTTTTGCGTAGCGAATCAGTGTCTGCGTTTTTATTTTTACGCCAGGCACTGAATGCTTCCTCTCTGAATCTGACTGCATTTTTGCACCAGGATTTCATTCTAGGTTTAATCGAAATTTGCTTTGATGGAATAAAAGCTTTCATTCCTAGCAAAATTATGTTTACAACCATTTCCGCCAAGGCATCAGTGCTACTGTCTAGGAAACAAAGTTTCCAATTAAAATGCCGGAAAAAATCGTTGAGCTCAGCCCAACGAGCCTTATCGTATACGTATTTTAAACGTTTCGTGGCTGCTTTTGAAACGCTTCGAAGTTCGGAAACCGAAAAGGAGGCGGATATGGTGCAGTGATCCGAGTTACCTAGAGGTGCATTTATGTTTACTTCGTACTTTTGAGGGTGCGAAGTTAAAAAAAGATCGAGGGTATTATTATGGTGCCCTTCAACACACGAAATATGCGTTGGCTCATTCACTAGTTGCGCAAGGTGGTTGTGCGCGGCAAATAACTCAACATACTGGCCTTCTGGAGATGTATGGCTCGAATGGCGAAGCCAAGATGAGTTGTGAACATTGAAATCACCAGCAACAACAATTTCACTGTTCGGACAACTATCAAGTATCTTCGATATGGAATCGGAAAGGGAATCGAAGCCGGATAAAGTTTTGTCCCTTCCCGCATTTGGACTTCTATAAAGAAACCCGAAATGCAAGTAGTGCGACTTGATTTTGAATTTAACCCATAGACAGCTAAATTCAGAATCAGACGTGCCTAATGATTGCTGGCACTGGTACACAACTTCATTGCGTATGTACAACACAAGGCCCCTATGGAAACTAAAAAGTGATAGAAGGTGATACCCAGGTAAGTAAAAATCCTGTGGATCAGCATCTTCAGATACCTGAGTCTCACATAAAGCGAAAACATCCGGACGATGGAGATAAACGTGAGCATATACAGAGAAAAAATTACCTCGTAGCCCACGTATGTTGCAGAAGTCAATTTTAAATCGTCCTGACATAACAGCTAATGTAGAAAACTCAAATCGATGGTCTATTTTATAATACCGGTAACCAATGAAATGACTGCTGTTGTTATGACGACCCAGTGGCCAGTGTTATACCTTCGCCACTAAGAAGTCCAACAACAGTTAAGACACTGCCACCAGTAAAATAAAATGAAACTTGTTAAGGACTGAAAATTTGGAAAATGGCAAACATCACAAAAAAGAGCCACAAAAGCCCTGATCTGGTCCTTTTGTTAGAAACGGCCGGTAGTGCCAACACTGTTTGTCATGTAGATTTTGTTGTGTTGAATTTTATTTTGTTTCGTTTTGTTTAGGTTTTGTTTAATTTTAGTAATTATCATAGCGGATGTGGCAACATATCTTCTGTACAAATTTCAAGAGTCTATATATACGTGAGCGACATTGCTAAAATACCCTTTAATTTTTATTATTTGTTATAAAGGCCATATAAATATCAAGGCGCTGCCTATTATATGTAAAAAATTTCGCCATATTCATGCAAATCACGTCACTGTCAGAACACCCTTTAGTTTATATAGTGGCCATTTTATTATAGCTCCTGTAAAAATTTCAAGAGTCTACCTATTATCTTTCGAAACTTAGGCCATATACATGCATATTATGTCACTATCGGAACACCCTTTAATATTTAGGTTTAATTTTGTATACTTGTTAATAAACCAAACATAGTTTTAATTACTGTCTGCAAATTTTAAGTGGTTGCCTTCTATAGCTGAACGTGCTTGAGCTACAGCACCCTCAGTTCACTTTAATATAGCTCGATAAAGGGTCCTGTGTTAGGTTTGGGATTTAATCATGCGGAGTTTGTTTAATGCCAGTTATTACAATGTGGTCCTAGTTATTACTCTAAGAGAGTCATGAGAAGCCTTGAGAAAGATGTCTTTGCTTTTTTCGAAATTTTATAAATTGTTATTTTTAGTGTTTCATACCCAAAGGGTAAAAACGTAATGCTGTAGTTTCCGTCCGTCAGCGCCTTCTATCATTGCAACAGTAAAATATAGACCCTTGAAATCTTGATATAAATTGTATTACTACTACACGCAAAGAAACAAAGTTTTGTTTAAAATTTTATCATTAAATGGTTACTACCTACAAAAAAAAAAAAAAAAAAAAAAAACATGGTTGGTTTTAACTATTTAATGTTTAATCCACAACCAAAATGTTTTCGTAGGTAACCAAAAGAGTTTTAAAAATAAAAATTATTTGTTTTTTTATGTCATCGGAGTTTATTGTCTTGTGCTTTAAAAAAATATTAAAAAATGTATAAACAATTGTTTCGGGAATTCATTTTAAAAATAAATATTTAATTATTTCTTTTTCGCTGTTGAAGTGAGCGCGTGGCAACCATCTTCTCTGGATACCCGCAATTCGAGTCCTCTCGGTGGGAGACTGTAATTTATTTTTAATTTTTAGACCAGAAAAATTAATAAAACCTCGAAATCATGATTAAATGTTCTCAGATACAAAACGATATTGGTCGGTAATGTAATTTACCAGGTGACATTAAAAGTGAAGATTTCTATACCAGAGCTGAAGAAGCCGATTAGGCTACAAACTCAACCGTTGAAACCGGCGTTGATGTTGTTCTCAATCACAGTTTACAAGAATGCTTTCGGAGACAATAAAGACTTTACTTTTGTACTTGAAAGACTACATAAAAATTCCGTTAAATCGATGGCCAAAGTGTTCGCTCCCTTATATCCTTGAAACACGGTTTGGAAGAAGAAAATGTTAGTTAAATTTTTGTATCTGTGTAATAATAAAATCATCTGTTTTTATATAAAATCATTAATAAAAAATAATAAATAATTTTGTATTTTAAAATGTAAAAAATTTACATATCCATTTCATATGACATTTTATATTTTTTAACCATACTATAATCGTTAATTTAACCATAACATTATAATGTTCAACAATAATATGGTTTCACTACAACCATAATATGTTTCTCTTAGATTATGGTTGTCTCAACCATGTTTTTTCTTTGCGTGTACAAATATAAATAAGTTCTCTTACTACTACAAATAAATACAAAAAAAAAAAAAATATTGGGTAAATCTCATAGGACTACTTTAGTTTCAAATGAGTTCTGACTGACCATTCTCAAATAGACTTGCGTAATTGCCCTTAACTAAAAATTTTAAAAAAAGCTCTTCTTTTAATAAAAGTAAAATAAAGCAATTTATTACACCTTTAATTTAAAATAACAAGACGTAAAAAAATAATTTACATAGTAAATTATAACTTGTGATATTCGAGTGATATTTGTTATTATTGAATGCGGCAGATAATTATTCTACAAAATTACCCTGAATCCGCAGCATGATTTATTTTCAATTATAATTATTTATACCAAAGACAATAAAAACGAATCTTATATTTTTTTGCTGCTTCCTAACTTATTAATATTATTTATCTTATTTGTATTATTTTCATGTCTAATTAAGGAAAGTATTTTTCTTCATAGTTTTCAAAAACCTTAATGGTAAATACCTAAAAATAAGAAAAGTTAACATTATCGTGCTCAATTAGCATTAAAATAAATAAAAATGAAATCTCAGGGAGTAAAATATTTCATTCGACGCATCATTATAATTTTCTAAAGGCATCATTTTAATGTCTTGTATTTTAACACTCTACTTATTTCAAAGAGTATTAAGAATTTCTAAAGGATTTACTTATTAGAAGAAATAAAAAATTAATCCGAAATATTTTTTAGTTTTTTTAACTAAAAAGGATAATTTATCGAGCAGAGTAATGAATAAATACTCTGAATCTTCGATGGAAATCGAATCTACATCTTCTAGATAGATTTACTTGCTCAGCACTTACTAGACTAGCGGAGTATACTTTTAAAAAACTAATACATTTTTTAGGCAAATGAATTTTTGAAGTTTGTTATATTTTCTCTAAGAAACTTAATTACAAATTAGATGATTACATTTTTAGAATAATGAAGCCAGCGTCTATAATATATATAGTAGTGAAGTTAGTGTCTATAATAAAATTTTCGCATTTTTTCTTTAACCTTCGCTTTACCAATACCCATCTAGGTGATCTTTTCGGTTTTATTTCTTAAATAACTTTTTTAATTATGTTTCGATTTAATGAAATTTAGGCACACTGAACAAATTTTAGAGTTCTGTAGAGTTTAGTTAAAACATGATAAAATTTAAAACCCACGCTCACTGCCCCTTTCCAATTAGTATTCTGCTAGACTATGAAGATTGGTATAAGGGTTGCTCGTGCAACGTTTCGAGGCTCTATCTATTGCAGTTTTCTCGGTACACGATAATCCCCCAACAAATAAATTGCATTTTTTATTATAAAACGTTATGGGTAATTAGCACAATATTAAATAATTAATATTTAAATTCCCAAAAATTTTACTAATTTTACTAAATATGCAACTGCTTGTGCAAACCTTGGCAACACTTGTTTTTTTTTCGATTCTCTTGCGAGAACAAAATTAACTTGTGTATGCTTTTCATCACACCTTACGTCTTCATTCAGTTATGGCAAAAAACCATTCAATTGTAGAAGGACGGTAAGGAAAAATAAAAACGTGGTTTGTTTGTTGGTGTTTTGTTGAAGCTTTAATGTTCTGTAATATTATTCTATTAACATGCATAATTCTCATTGTGTTTTGTAGAATTTTATTACTTTTTTTGGCTTCTCTAAAATTAGGAAAAAGATTTTCTGCTGATCTGGCCCAACGCATATTAAACAAGGTGATAGCGCAAGGGAGAGGAAATTTGAGCAAAAAATTTTTTGATTTTTTTTATATGGATTTTGACAGTAAAATAGATATTATTATCTCTTATAAAACCTGATTAATGTCAAACTCCATATAAAAAAATTGAAAAAATTTCTCTTTAATATTAGCTCCGCCTTGTACAGTCCCCTGGTTAAATATGCCTTGATCTGGCCTGAGCAACCAGTGAAATAATTATAGGGACTAGCTCTTTTCCCCCAAAAAATAAATTGCATTTTTATTATAAAACGTTATGGGTAATTAGCATAATATTAAAAAATTAATATTTAAATTCCCAAAAATTTTATTAATAATAATAATAATTGTTTATAGCAATTGATAATAATTGTTTACTTTGTATTTTCATAAATTATTATTGATGTTAATAATTGTTTACTTGGTTGTTGCTTCACTTATGGTTTATGTATTTACTTTATATAAAGGTACCCATACCCTGGATAAAATTGTAAAATTTGTAAAAAAAATTCTTAAAAATATTTTCAAGCTCTGTAAAAGGTGTTTATAATATTTTAAGAACTTTGTAATTTCACAAAGCAAAAATACAAATTTTATTCAATTGGCGGCTAATGTTCTACAAAAGTGTTTAAAATATCCCAGTTTTAAACCAAAAGTTTCAGAACCTTTAAGCCGGAAATTGCGTTTTTTTTCTCTAATTTCTTATTGGAATCAGGATGCTAAGCTAGCTCCTCACAAAATTTTGTTAAAATCCATCCAGTAGTTTTTACGTGATGTGAACACAAACGAAAAGCAGACAGACAGACGGAAATGAGTTACTGTTTTGTTATATTTATAGATTATAGATTATTCCATAAAAGCGCTCTTTAACATATTATTTTGGTTATCGATAATTAATATAAGCTGTTGTAACAAGTACAATTACGATGGTGGAGCATGGTGGTAATTGCGCATTTAGTGTGACAACTACTGTGTTCTGCACAAACCGGCTTCTTGCATTTAACATATTTATTCTTAACTGACTTCCAGTAATTTGAAAAAATTTTGCTCTGGTCAATACTAACGGACGTCATAGGTCTTTTTCAAGCCTCACAATAAATTGTTTTGATTGCCTCACAAATTTTTCTTCAATGTTCTCCTTGTATATTATAAATCCTTGCATCCTAAATGTTAAAGAACAGTTCCAATGGCCACCGAAATGTTGCTCATTTTATCTAATATCCTAACACTACCTTATTATATTAAAAATACTCTAGTTTATTTTGTGGACCAAATATAATTTTAGATTTTTGCATTGTTGATAAAAGGACAAGTGATTTTTTTTGGCAGGAACATAGGACACTAACGTTACACCTTGTAAAAACCAAACAAACTATATGTATACAACTTTGCCGCTTCGGGACGGTTTATTTTTTTATATTTTTTTATTTATTAAGATGGCGATCCAGCACAACAAGATAAAATATCTTATAAAGGATAGTGCTAGTGATAAATACATACATACATACATATGTTTGTCATTGCAAAAAGAGATATTAAATATTAAGCTCTCCTTTTTTATTGTGCCTATGACGGACAAGTTTAAAGAGACTAGATTTTAAACTAATTAAAGTGTTATAAAAAAAAATGTCCATGGTGAAATTTCTTTCGGAGTTTTCGTACATGCCCTCCAACTCGTTTACTATAGACATGCCTTGATTGATATCTCTTATGTTTATTTTTGCAGTATATGTTTGGTCTTGAAGTGGATAAAAAGTTTTGGAATCACACGCCCACCAGATTTTTATTTCTTATTATTTCTTATTTGAAGTGGTTTTACACGGCGTGTATTTGTCATATGACTTGTCACTTTTCCATGTGTTAATTCTATACACGTCCTGTGAACCCTTTCAAACATAACATGTGTATTTTCCATATGTACAATACATATGACATTTTTCATTTAGAACGTGTTCTATTTTGATGTGACAAAGCATCTGACATCCTGTAATGCCAACTTGATATTTTGTTAATTTATGCTTTTTGTGGTACCAAAAAGGACCAAAAATGTGGTAAAAGCACTTGTATCAGCTGTGGTTGCAAATAAAAAACTGTGTGGCGGCAAAATTATGTCACATGTAATTACACATGTACGTTTGAAAGCAAAAATTAAAAACGTATGTAAAAGTGTTATTTTGACAAACACATGAAATTACATACGGATTATTAAACTGACAGGTCATATGATAAATACACGCCGTGTAAAACCATGTTTAGTAGGGTCGGACGGCATGTATTGCTTTCTTACCACCATTATCATCTAGATCTTTTTCAATAATGGAATTTTCTATGAAATTATTATTTTTAATTAAATTCAACGTTCCTTGCCTCAGCCAACAAGCGAAAAAATTATGTAGGGTATCATTAATTCTTAAGCATTGCTAGTATTTATAAGGCATATATTTTTTCATTTAAATTTCATTTATAAAATCTACAAATTTTCTTTTGCAGGCTAACAAAAATAAAAAAACCTCGTATGACATGCAACAGCTGCACATGGTACTGCAGCAACATAAAATTATGAAAAATACAAAAAAACAAAAATATAAAACGTGCAAAATATTAAAATAATAAACTGCAAATGAATGACAAAAATAACAGTATCTTAAAATAATAATGACAATCAGTGTTGATCTTGGCAAATAAACTTCTGACAAAATATCAAGAAAGAAATTTCTGACAGAATCATATCCACACTGCCAAGGAAAAAAAAATAATAAAAGAAAAATGAAATTAAATAAGAAATAATTACAATAAGAATCTGTTGAGTTTAATGAGTTCGTATGCTCTTTAGCAGTTTATAAAATTTAAATATTTTTCTCAAGTGCTTAAAATACATGAAAGATACAGGAAACATGAAACAGACATCCCTCATGTAGCATAATCTTTATTTATTTAATTTTTTTTTTAATTTCTTTTTCTTTGTTTGGTGACCTATTTCAATTCCCAGGACTGATTTGAAGAGTTTTAAGTTTTTAAATATTTATTATTGAATTTTTAATTAAATGTGTAAAAAAACAGATAATTTATTCATTATAAACATAGACAACAGCATGCTACACGACTGCTACTTAATTTTATTTAAAACTACAGCTAGATCTTAAGCAGCTAAAAAGATATATTTCAGTAGCGCGACTTTGTAATACTACTTCTATTACATAAAAATATAAAAACAAATTCATACATTAATTTGCTTAGAACCTCTTCATTGTAAATAAATTTATAATATTTTTAACCGACTTCAAAAAGAAGGAGGTTATCAATTCGTCTTAATGTAGCTTTTTTATATATGTAACCACAGAACTCAGCCATTTCGAAACCGATTTTAATTTTTAAAATTGCGTATACGATATATCGATTACTATGACCGTTATAATAAAGTGTATAAATATTCAAAATTTTAAATTAAAGGGTGCTCCAATAGTTTCTTTTACGTTGATGTAAATGGCAATAATATTGAACGGTTGTAGATAGACCGCTGAAATTTATAAAGAATCTGTACTGCTAAGTCCTCTATAACAAAAAGTATAAAATTTGAATTTGGAAATAAAAGGGTGTCCCAATAGTTAATGTAATTCTATGTATTCGGCCAAACTTTTGAACTGTTATAGACAGACAGCTGAAATTTACAAAGAACCTGTATTGCAAAGTCCACTAGAGCAAGTATTATTATTATTAAAGGGTGTTCCCATAACACAAACACAAACACTTAAAAATTAGGCAGAATATCCACTACTTTCTCTGGTATAATAACAAGTATAAATATTTGGAATTATAGTGTAAAGGGTGTTCCAATAAGTCATGTAATTGAATATATATGGCGAAACTATTGAACCCTTATAGACAGATAGTTGAAATTTACAAAGAATCTTTGCGGCCAAGTCCTCTATAACAACAGGTTTTTAGTTTAAAATTGTAAATTAAAGGGTGTCCCAATAGGTGATGTTATAGACAATGGCTTGAATGGTGTCCCCATAAAAGACGGATGGATGCTGGTAAAAATAGCTTAACTTTTGAACAATAATAGGGAGAGGGCTTGACATTCACATAGTCTTTACTTTTTTCCTGCTAATTTTGGCGAATATTTTATTTGACTTAAATCTAATTCTTACAGATTACTTCTTACATTTTTAGTTTAGAATTGGCGCCGTTCTATCTGTTTTGAAGTCGTTTTTTTTTTGCAAGAATTATGTGATGTTCTATTCGATTGTATAGAATTCAATGTTTTTTTCGCTTTTTTAGCTCTTATTTTTTATACATAGGTCTGAAAATTGTCTTAAAAATGGAAAATGGCCTAAGAAGTAGTAGACAGCGGTCGCATAGTTATGCTGGCGTTTGTATTTTAGAACTGACTGTTAGCCTGCAGTTGTCTATGTGTTGAATGCATTAAAGACGACATAGTAAGTTGAAGCCTTTTATAATTCTTATGTAAACTATGTTGCAGCCAAGCTTATTGTACAATAAGAATACACAGAAAAAAATATTTGCACCAATTAAAGGTTTTAATTAGGTTCAAATTAAAATTGAATTAAATAATTAATTGAATCAATTATTTATTTTATACTATTTTAAGTAAATATATAATTGAATCAGTTAACAACTTAATTGAATTTTAATTTAAAACTAATTTAAACCTCAAATTGGTGCAAAAATTATTTTCTGTGTACACTGTTACTCTTCATTAAAAAATACAAAAATATTTGTATCACCTATAGACTGGTGGCATCTAGTTTAACTTGTTGTTTGATAATTTAGATCACTTGCATAGATAAATAATACTTAAGAAAAAAAATTACTGCGCTATAAACGTTACCACCACCTTGATGTGTTGTTAGTGATAATAGTTTTTATAAACACTAAAATTAAAGTGGCACTTCTATAGGTGCTTAATGTTACACTTTATCAGTAGCTGAAGGTGCCTACATAATAAATTTACTTTTAAACTCGATTAAACAAGTTTTGCTAACAATTTGCTGCGATACTTATCTCTTCGTTATTGCGATTAAAATCGCATACCATAAGTGCAGGTCTAAAAAAGGAGAGTTGCAACAGAAGAAGCGCTTAAATAAAAAGGGCGTAAATATTTTAAACTAAAGTTCATAAAAACTTATGCACGAATAATTATAGACAGACTAAAATTACACAAAGTTTAGATAACAGTGTTAAATGACAAAATTAATTAGATGGTTGGTACAAAGTTTCGGTATAAATTTAAAATACTGCATTTTCTTTAGTTCTTAATTCTTCTTAAAAATTAAAATACTCTGTTAATTAGAATTAGAAAAGTTTTCATACATATATGAATGTGCCAAATAATATATTCTTAAATATTTTATTGCAGTTGTGAAGTTATACTCATAACCCTCTTTGCTTTTAAAATATATTTTCCAAATAAAACTTAATTAATAAATCTATATCTATACATATAAAGCACAAAATGTGTTTGTTTGTTACTAATATACGGTTGGTAAAATAGGGTATTAATTTTTTTGATATTCTACGAGGGCGTGGCACATCCCATACAAAGTAAATATTTATCATTGTGTAGCTTGGTAACAGTAATAGTTAGCGCCTTGAAATTTTGCACACGTAACCTCTATATTTACATACAGAGTTTAGAGATAGACTGGATTGGAATAGTGGGCGTGGTACCTCCCATACAAAGTGAACAATTATTATCCTGTTCTTCATACTACAATAGATATCGCCTTTAGACTTTGCACGAGTAACCCCTGCGCAATAGAGTACTATAATAATTATGGCCCTTGAAAAACATAGGCTGAATTGGGACAGTGATCGTGGTACTCCCATACAAAGTAAAAAATTAATTGGAATTTCGCACCAGTAACCTCCATATTAACGTACATAGTCAAGGTAAACACAGGCTGAATTGGAATAGTGGGCGAATAGTGTTCCTCATGCTAAAATAGATAAAGCCTTGAAGTTTTGCACGAGTGTAATGCTCATAGTCTACCAAACTACAAACTGAATTAGGGCAGTGGGCATGGTGCGTCCTATAGAAAGTGAAAAATTGTTATCGTGTACCTGGAGAACTGCAATAGGTAGAATCTTGAAACTTTGCACAAGTAGCCCTCAGAGTAATGTGCCTAGTATAGCAAAATATAGACTGGATTGGAACAGTGGGTGTAATACCTCCCATATTAAATAAAATATTATTACCGAGTACCCGGAAAACTACAATAGGTAGAATCTTGAAACTTTGCACAAGTAACCCTCAGACTAATGTGCATTGTCCAGCAAAATAAATACTGAATTAGGGTAGTGGGAATGGTACTGCCATAAAAAGTAAAAATTTATCTTGTTAATACGTATAGTCTAACCAAAAAGAGATTCAGATGAAAACGTTAGGCGTCGTACCTTGTATATAAACTAAAACATTTTCGATGTGAGAATAGCGTTTATTCCCAGTGTTTATTGTATTTTTGTGTGTTGCGAAGCGCACTGGTGATAGCTCGTAATCTATATAAGAGACTTAAGCCTACAAAAGGGTGCGATGTTTCGATGTTTTTCGATAAAGTTCAGTGGAAAGTACAAAAACTGCCAAAAATTTAAGAAATTGACGTAGTTATGGCGTTTTGTAATTTTTAGTACAAAAGTTTAGTATATATATATATATATATAGAGAGAGAGATAATCAAAGTTAAAGTTAGACAACTATTTTGTGTAATTTTTCAGTTTTTAAGACTGAATAAATATGTAATGGAGTTAATCGATTTGACAATTGACACATTCATATATCGTTCAACGAAAGGATCTAGGTATATCATTGCATTGGCCCCTATAATGCTCTGCGTAACGAATAATATTATACATCTAAAAGGTCTCAACCAGATGGTCTACGTCTTTTAGACATATAAATGACTTTTTTAATAAAAAAATCTTTAAAACTATTTCGTTTAATTTTATTTTTGGAACCTACTTTTATCTCTCACACAAAATCAAAAGTTTTTTTTTTTAAATTTTAAATATCTTAATTACTTTGTTTTTTAACAACAATTGCTTTTTAAAAATAAAAAATCATAATATTTTCTTAATTGTTTTTCTAAAATATCACAAATCATGTGCACACACTTGTTTGGCATTTGGCCAAAATTTCTTCAAACACATTTTAGGTGCAAAGTACGTGTGTCATGACAATTTTGCTGTTCGAAAGGCAAAAGAATAAACTTTAAACAGAACAAAAACTCAAAACTATAAAAAAATAAAAAATTGTTGGAAAACTAAATTGACAGGATTTTCCGGTTAATGCCAAATGAAATTATGTTCACATGGTTTGCAAACTAATAAAAAAAATTAATATAAAAAATTAACCCTTTGAGAAAATTATAAGTACATTATCTGTAAAAATGTATTCACGTAAAGAGTTTAAGGTGGTACCAGTAAAATGTTTCTAATACTAAAGTGTTATATATTTAAAACTGCAGCATACTATTAAAATTGGTTAATTCATTTTCTTTTTTGTGTACGCACTCGTTTTAAAACAAAGTTAACAGTTCTATTGTGAAAATAGTTTTCCTTGTAGCCCTGTGTTTTATTTGATAAATTATATATTTAGCTATCTTTTATCAAATCATTAATAAATGCAACACTAGATAGAACCCACTTGTAAGGTTAAGGTGGTTTATAGCTGTGCCGAGAACCTGAATGGCTAGTTATTGTTAAAGACGCGTGGTCAAGAGAGTGCTTGACCTTTAGAGTGCAAACTCTGGATAGCGGTAGACCTCGAGTTTTAATGCAGACTTATCCACACGTAAGGAGCTCTGTGTGGGTGGATATCGTTTTCTCCAATATTGGCCTAGGGAAGAATTTAGAAGGGATGGACAGGAACGCCTCGCTAGGGTTGAACAGATTAATCTCCAAAGGTGTTCCTATGGCGTTGAATCGGGTTTTTTCGATAGAGATGGACAAGGAAGCCTAGTTAGTCCCTTTAGGAAAATATCGAAAGAGAATGAGAAAGAAATCTTGCAAGGGGTGGACTAGTCAGTCTGTGAAAATATTCCTGCAGATATGGAGGTAAATGTGGATGAATTGGACGCACCTGGCCCTGTGGGTTTAGGTAAATTCTTTTCGGAAGCAGGTACTTTAAAATATTCCTTTAACGTCAAGTCGGAGTGAGGAAACTCCGCCATGACCAAAAGTGAGAGGCAGAGGCAGAAGAGGAGACGGGGATAGGAAAGAGGGTCAGACGGCAGCTCACATGTGTGTGAATGTAGAGCACTAGCTAACACAAGACTCAGGATCACTGGTAGAAGCCTGTTAAATGCGGATTACATGGGGGAACTGAGCCTTAAACAAATGCTAGCAATTATTAGAGACTGCGTGATGAGAAAGAAGGCCGACAGTTACCAGTCAACAGTCTGAAATCACTAAGTCCAAGATTAAAGGCTGGCTGTAGCTCGTGACTCAATGTAAGTAGGTTGCCGTAAATTACACTTCGGTTGCCTGTAATCATAGCGGAAGGAAGGGGTCGAAAAGGGACTCATTAATGATGTGGTCTGCTTCGATATTTCCCCAACATTAATAAAATAATATTAGATAATAATCTGTTATTAATTATTATTTTTCTTAAAAATATTATGATTTAACTACATTACATAAATATTTCTGATAACAAAAAATATTAACACAATATGATCAAGTTATGTTAGGCTGTTTATACATTAAAAAAATATGTTTGTGTTTTATAATATTATTGTTAAAGTTCAGTTATTATTGTGAATAGTAATTATAATTTGCTGCTCTTAAAACATGGTTACCTCAACGAGGTGTTTTATTTGTGTGTAAGGGAGCATTGAAAACCCAAAACATTGCAGTTAAAAACATTGCAGCTAAATACTGTGCACATCATGTGGCCATGGCTTTGTCCTACCACTGGGTGTAAACAATGAGAATAAAAACGCCCATATTGCGCATAGCTACACAACAAGTATCAATTTCAATACATGATTGGCATGGTCAATGTTTATACCTCTTGTTTAGAAATTGGAGACTATATTAACTCCCGACACGCTATCGGTTCCTCTGGTCAGTAGTGCAACAGGCCACCGAACTATATCAAACCGTAGGGACCACATTACTCCCCAAAGGGCCTCACCAATAACCGGTTGCAAAAATTTGGGAAAATCTCTGTGAGATTTCTGTCAGCTGCATTGGTCACTGCTTGGAACTGGAAGGTTTTATTTTGTACTTTAAAGCCCTTGCTAGCCTCAGATATTGGAGTCGCCATATACGTAAGGATTAAACTTATTTGCTTAGGTAAAAAATACAAAAAACCGCACTAAAAATAACTAAGGTTAATAATACTTATTAAGAAACTAGCTGTGCCGGCGTCCTGGCAATATTTTGCTCGATTTTGCTTTGAAAGTATTCCACACTAATTGACGGACTCTTACTTTTATAGTGCTTCGGTTATGGTTTATGTATTTATCCCTGGATAAAATTCTGAAATTTATAAAAAATTCTATAGTTCTAAAAATTATTGTAAACCTCTGTAAGTGGTGTTTAACATATTTTAATAACAATGTAATTCCAAAAAATACAAATCAAATACAAATTTTATTCAGTTGCATAATAATTTTTAAAATATTCCAGTTTCAAAAATAAAAAGGTGTGTTAAAAATATAACCGTGTTGAAAATATAACCGAGTTGAAAATATCCTAGTTTTAAACCGAAAATTTCAACACCTTCAAACCGGAAATTTCGTTTTTCACTGCTATTTCCACTTTCTCTTGGAAATAAGATATATTTGTGGAAAAAAAGTATCCTACATTGGGATCAGGATACTAAGGTACCTCCTCATAAAATTTTTTTAAAATCCATCCTGTAGTTTTCACGTGATAGGAACGCAAAAGAAAAGCAGACGGAAATTAGTTACTACTTTATTATAGAATATAAAAGTTAAGATATCACATATATTATAAATCATCATTTGTAAAGACGCGGGTCATGTAGGATTTAATAAACATTGTTAAAAATACTGGTCACTCTTTTTTTATCAAATATTTCCCATATCTTGCCATACCTTTAATTTTGACAAACATTTTTTTAGTCTGCGTAGAAGTTTCAGAAAAAAGGATTTTTAGGCAAAATTGTTGGGTTTATGTTTTTTAAAAGTTTATAAAAATACAAAACGAATAAAACCCCGTCCCTTTTTTGCAATGAACTGCTTTCGATTTCATATACAATTAAGTGAATGTATGTAATGATACCCATACCATAAAAGTTTTATTTTATATATCGAAACTTTCACTTCATTAAAATAGTCTAATGTGTGCGTCGTTTTTAAAGGGTTAATCAAAATAAATAGCGTACAAAGATCAAAGAAACATAAAAAAGATATAAACTCATTAGTGAGTTTTCCTAACGAAAAATTAAGTTTATTAGAAGAAGGTGACTGAAATAGAATAAACAATTTTAAATCTGCAAGATTTGATTTTAATTATTTGAGCCTATAAAAAACATATAAAAAACCTTTCATAAATATATTTAATTAAACAAAGCAAAAGCATTTCATACCAGTTGTTTTTTTTTTTAATTAATTTTTTTAAAAACCTACTTTGTTTTAAATTCTGAGAGAAAATTTTATAAAATTTCTTATTTAAATTGAGTATTAAGTAAGGCGCACCATATGTTAGTGTTATATTATGGCTTGATGTTGGTATCATATTCTGATTCTGATTCTGGATTTTTTCTTTCTTAATTTTGGTAATAATTTATGCAACTTTTTTGCTGCAATTCTGGCTTAGTTGGCTTGAGGGGAGAGAGGAATTAAAATATGCATCAACTCTTGAAATTAGTTTTGTCCTCTAATTTGTAGTTTTAATTTTGAAGTTTAAAATGTAAACAAATATGTATATACATACAAATTGCTGCAATAAAAATTGCACGATAAAAACACAAATGAAATTTTAAAATATAAAAGATAAAAATTGCAGTGACAAAAGTAAAATATTGTAATTGGGCACAAACTTATATGTAACTGATTTATGTGGTAACTTTAAACATCTTTAAGTAACTTTTATTATGGCTATGGCTATGGTACTGAATTTAGATTAATTAACTGAACTCTTCAAAAAGTTATTTTACAATACACTCGTATTAAACTTATACAAGTTTAACTTGACGGGTTTTGTTATGAATTGCTGGTTTCGAGAAGTTTTAATACAGACTTGTTTGCGTAATATAAAGCTCTGAACAGTTTGACTTCATATTGATTTCTCGTATACTATAGAATAGAAACGAATGAGGGGTTGAAAATGGAACAGAGGGAATTCCAAGAAGTTTCAAAGGAGTTAATTCCAACAATGGATACTCCATCAAAGGTTGACAGATGACTCTGGTCAAAAATTTCCAGTAATAACGTAAGCCAAAATTATTGGTTTATGATAGGTAGAGACTCAGTTTTGCGAAAGGAAGTCGACAAATATTTGCTGACAAACGAAAATCGCTAAGAAACGAAACAAGTTTGCAAATCGACATATAGTGATGTGTTTAAATATTTCCTCCACATAATTATTGATAACACTGTTCTAGTCACAAATACTAACACATGATGTTATGAAGTTAATTGTGTACGCTGGAGATTTTTGAATCTCTGCGGCTGTTCATCGAGTCATTTTAAAGAAACTTTAAGGTAATTTTTCTTTGCAATGCAAACTCTTAAAATTCAATTTCTATTGCAGTGACAACACACGTTTTTAGTTTTAAATTTATTGAGGCTTTTTTCATTTCTTTATATGAACGAACTTAAAATTATTACAATAATAGGAGAAAAAAAGAAAGGAAGAAACATCTTAATTTACAGAAAGGATTCAAGCGCCATGGCGCGCCATGCTTATCGGAAAATGGATATTTAATAATTGGATTAAAAAAAACTACGCTATATATTACATATATATATTACATACAGAGAGAAATTATAAACGCCGTTTCATGTTGGAGATGTTGCCGGTAATAAATGTACCTAAAATTAAGAGAATAAACTATAAAGCTCACGTTGAGAGCATAGCTCAGAATTATAGACATTAATTAAATAAAGGTAGAGAAGGAAAACAAGTATTATCAAACTAAATTTTTGGTTTAATATTCAGTGCAATAATAACTTTTGACAATGGTAGTCGAACTACAATATAGAATAAGTTTGTTTGTTCTCCATTGTTAAACATTTTTTATATGTTTTGTTGTCTATATATTGTCATTTGTTGTTTTTTGTATGAGTTAAAACCAAATATGTAGTAGTAGCGAAATATTTACATTTTAATATTTTCTATTTATATTAAATAAAACATCTTGACCTCAAGCTTAATTTTAATTGTTTCCTTCAATTATACTTAAAAAGGTCGAATAAAACATAATTTTTTAATTTAAATTTATTTTAATTTTTTTAAAAAAATTGGTTCATTCTAATAATTTAATGAAACATTCTTTTCATTGAATTAGTAATAGAACTATTTTTATTTCCTGGCGAAATGTCTATTCTAGCGTCGTTTAATTCAATTTAATTCAATCAAAGTGTTTAATTGCGCCAAAATTATGTTTGTATCGATTACTTATATTCCACTGAACTTGTATATCGATTCTATTTTGATTGCCATGATCCAGTTTAACAGCTCTAAACTGTGAAACACAACATATGTTTCAGCAGGTGCCTCACTAAGCTTTAACACCTGTTTTCTTTGCATTGCCAAATTTTTTCTATAGTTGCGTTTGTCTCAATTAAGTGGAAGAAAAGTGGTTTTATTTATAGTTAGAGGTATGTATTAACTAAAAAAAATTCTGTTTGTGACCTGTTCTTAAATATTGTAGAAAAAAATATGGTTAAAGTTGACGATACCACTAACTGCTTGAAAAAAGTCAAAATAAAACTTCCGTGGACCGGAACTTCTGATATTCGTCGGTATTCGCGCTAGAATATTTTTTTTTAATTACTACTAGCGAACCCCGATGCACTTCGTTGCAACCAACCAAAAGAAGAAATGAAATATTCTAGATTTTTTTTATGAAATGAATGCATTGTATTCAAAAATTATTAATGTTAATCCAAAACATTTGGATATACAATATTTTTCGTTTGCCCATTTGAAGCGAGCACAAACAAACAATTTGGAGTTCCAACTCTTGAGCAGGCCACGTATAGCTGTCCATGTGAAAAGCACGGCTCCCCCAAATTTAATCCGCATATTTGAAGCGTTTGTCCTTGCGCCTTATTGATGGACATGGCAAATGATAGACGCACTGGGAATTGCAAACGCTTAAATTCAAATGGCATGTCTGTTGGAATCAGTGGAATACGTGGTATGAGCACAATTTCACCTTTCGCTGTTCCGGTCAATATTGTGGTTTCAATTAAATTCGGCATCAATTTTTTTACTGCCAATCTTGTGCCATTGCACAATTTTGGTGCATTTAAATTCCGTAGTAAAATAATTGATGAGCCAACCTTTAAATTCAAACAATGCGGTGGCATACCAGGTGGCTCCAATGAATTCAAAAATTCAATTGGATAATTCACTGCATCATCTGCATTCATTGCGCTATCAACAGATTTATATGATGTCACTGCACCTGGCAATTTTTCTTGAATCTGATAATTGATTTCATTGACTTGTACATTTTTTGGTGCCAGTATTGCGCGTTCTCTCAACCAATTAAGATTCCTGTAATTTTGAACAATATTTGGAAACACACTTTCAATCAACTCTTCTGTTGAATGGAGAATGGTACAAAAATTGTTAGGCAATATAATCAATCCATTTTTATTATCGACTCGAACTTTGCCATTTCCAATATCTAGCAATTGCTTCGAGAACCGATCTGCAGATTGGTCGTTGTGCAATTGAACGCGCATATTTATTTTCAATGTCAATTTTTGCACATGTCGCCACAGAAGAGAAGACTTTAAACATGCGTTGATCTCATCCGCCGGTGTTGATCGTGGAACCACAGGCAATATTTGACGAAAATCGCCTGACAATAATATCAATGCTCCACCAAAAATTTCTTGATTCTGACGTAGATCTTGCATTGTACGGTGTAATGCTTCCAGCGATTTTTTATGCGTCATTGTACATTCATCCAATAGAATAATTGCTGCTTGTTGCAAAATTTTTGCCATCGCAGAATTCCTTGAAATATTGCACGTGGGATGTTCAATCACCTGTTAGTTTGAGAATAATTACATTTTAATTAATATTTATTAAATTTTAAAGTGAGTAATTAATAAATATAAGCTCACATGCACATTCAACGGCAATTTTAATGCAGAGTGTGCTGTTCGTCCACCATCCAATAGAGTAGCAGCGATTCCCGAAGAAGCAAGTGCTAATGCAATTTTTCGTTCCGATCGAATGGCTGCCAAAATCAGTGATATCACAAATGTTTTTTCCGTTCCACCAGGCGCATCCAAAAAATATAATCCACCGACTTCATTTTGTACAGCTTGCATGATGGTATCATAGACATGTTTTTGATGGGCATTTAATTTGGGAACATTCAAATTCACAAATGTTCGCAATTCATTGGGATCATACTGTTGTTCACGTTGCCATTCTCGATCAAATAAATCATGCATTGGACGATTGGGTGATGACAAACCTAATTGCCCCAATGCTTTATTTGTAATCGTAAGGCAAATATCTTCAATCGCTATCAATGCCTCATTATACATTTCCAATGAAATCAGCAAATCAGCGTTTCTTGTCTGATGACGCATTCGAATCAAATAGTCTTCTGCCATAAAATCTTTATATTTATTCCACAATGCAAGTGGATTTGATGGAAAACATGTGGATATGATTATGGAATATAACATACGTATTTGATGTGGAGAAGAAGCAATGGATGCATCGTGAAGCGTTAAATCCCAATGCGCATCATTTTCAAGCAAACCCAATTGCTCACATGCTTCACGATACGTCACACATAAATGACCATTTACTGTTCGCAAATGTTGAAATGAACGTGGTCCAACAACATTTACTAACAACAACCGCAAATAATAACATTCTGCATTGTTTGGATGAACTGTGTATAATCTTCCCATGGTATCTGCAAAAAAAACACCCGGATGGCCATCAACAGGGGTTCCTTGTTTACGTCGTTGCCATTTCTTTGCAGTCCAAGTGAAATAATGCGTTACATTTGAATACAGCAACGTTCTGGCAAAATCATCGTTTTCGCACAATTGAAAGAATGCAGTTAATGTTGTTGCTGGTGGCTGTGCTGCTCTCTGCTGTACATTTGCATCGGTAAAATACACACGCTGGCCATTTTGAAGATGAACAGCCAAATGAACAACAGCAGGATATCGCTCATGAATTGGAAATGAATAAATTCTCCAAAGAGCTTCATTAGTGCTAATGTAGCGCCCCATTTGATATTGAACGATTTCATCATTGCTATTATCACCAGCTACTCCAAAAACAGCCATATCACTGCCTTTATTCACATATTTGCATATGTATTTAATCGACTTCACAGAGTTACAGTACTCAACATTTATGTGAGCCTGAAATACTTTTGACAATAGTGGAGAATAAGGCACAATCCAACGATTATCAACATCAATGTCTTGATTACGTATTTTAATTATTGTTGTATGGCCATTATCCTCCGGTGACCGACGTCGGTACAACGGGTATCCGTCGTCACCTGTAATTGTATCCGAAGTAAATGCTCTTGGATACCGTTTTGAACATTTTCCATCGATCATGCATGGTGAATTCAAATTTATTTGACCGCAAGGGCCATGGATCATATTTTTCGTGACAACTTCAAATAATTCTGGATCGCTGATTTCATCTGGAATTTCAGCTGATATAATGTTATCAATTTGATCGGGTGTTATTTTACGAACCAGCCATATCAAGATGTGCGCGTGTGGCAGCCCTCTCTTTTGCCATTCAATGGAAAACATCCAGCAACGCACCTCTCCAAAAATTCGCAATTTGATAATCAAATCCATCAGTGCTTTTACTTTCTGTCGAAATACACGTGCTGTTATATCGTGTCGATCTGTTGGATTCTGACCATCAAATAAATTGTTTTTTATGTCAGCCCACTGTGGATTGCATGTGAATGTTATGAATAGGTCGGGACGACCATATTTGCGAACATATGACATTGCATCTTGCGTATATTCGTGCATGTGACGCGGACTGCCAACATATGTCGATGGTAATATTGTTAAACGTCCGATATCATTAACATTGCCATCATTCACTATTGCATCTCGCAAGTGTATGTATTCTTCCGATCGCAATTTGGCTTGATTGAATCGAAGGTAATTAAGGCGTTCTGCTTCAATTTTCGCATACATATCAACAGCGTATTGGTGGAAAAGTTTGCCACATCGCATAATAAAGTTGTCTTCTTGTGGGCGAATCATGAATCTATATGAATAATAATTCATCCCACTAACCTTTTTTTCTACGTCACGACCTATGATGAATACATTATCAGAAAATTAAAATCATGTCTTCTTGTTTTGAAATAAATACATATTAAATTGAATTCATATATATTTTACCGGTTTGTGGATCTATCATATGTATATTGATATGATAGCCGTCGTCACCTTTCCAGTACAATAATGGATATTGTAATGCATCATAGCTGCGGTGAAGCTCTGAAATACGCCGTAATTCTTCATTTCTTCGGTGTAGCACAATATCGCGAGATTGAAACTGGTCTTCAACAATTACAATGGCCACTTCATCAATTGTTGGTGCATTAAATCGTCTCGCATGCTCTCCGAAGGGCGTTTTGTCTGCCCTGATAACGATTCTGTGATCATCAGTTGGCATACGATCGAGAGCGGTTTTAAACAATCCATTTTTTTTTAAAATCAATGAAATTAATTCAATATGAATTAAGTATTGTTTATTTATAATAATAATTTTAATTTTTATTTATAATAATAATTTTAATTTTGACATTTGTATCAGAGAACTGCATGAGTTGATTCACTTTCGCTGTCCACTCACATTTATATTGCTTTTGTTCTGCCTTTTAACATCAATATGTACTAATGATATTGTTTGCAATGTTAATTCTCTAACAATTGACTGTTATTAACTCACTCTTGTGTTTCATGTGCTGTTAGCAAAGGAGGACACTCAAATGATTCACAAAAGCACGTTGTAAAAGTATTGACCTGCGTTCGAAAAAGAATGTCACAATTTGTATGTATGGCTGCAATTTTATTATAACAAATATTGAAACATCCACATTTTGAAAGAAAATTGAAATTGGGTTAAATTTTATGAAAAATAATTATTATTTTAAGATTAATTTACCTGATACTTGACAAAATTAGCGGGCAGTATAATAAAATAAAAATTTCAAGTATTTTTTAAAATACTGTCATATACAGAAGTAACAAAAAAAATGATTTTTTGTGAAAGAGTTTTATGACAAATGCATTGTTAAATGAGTGTTAAAGTGTATTGAAAGTACAGGTAAACAGTTTTTAGCATCTGTTTAAAGTATTTTATTTTCATTTAGATGCAAGACATTTCTGTGTTTACATGCAAAATAAATAAAATTCTTTTACCTGTCACAAATGGTCTATTTGCATAAGAAAATAGCCTAATGATGAACATTAAATTCAGCTGAAAGAAGGGTTAACAGATTGCAAGTATTCCTGGAATACATGCATTCCTATTCTATTTTTCCAATAATATTTTATGCACTTAATGTATAGAAAAGTAAATTGTGGGTTTTTTGACAACAAAGTATACAGCAATAATTTTTTAATTGAAAAAACGAAATATGTATTGACAAATATGTGTTAATGGATAAAAGAAAAAGTATAAATCTAACAAATCTAAATACATTTTTCACCCACAGTATAGCTGCCAATCTCACTTTCTGCCTTATATTAATTTAATCAAAATAAATTTACTTGGAAATGAAAGCTATATGCACTTCACTGTCGTCTATCAGGGTTAAATTTTAATTCACATTAATGAGCTTTTAATGCAAATTAACTCTGTCGTCTGTCTACGCTATTATATTTTTGTTTTGTTTTAGCTTACGATATCAATAAAAATATACATATTCTCGAATAGAAAAAGTTTAGAAAAAAATAATAAGAAGATTGTAAAATATGCATATTATTTATAACGAAAAAGATTGTAAATACAAAATATTTCAACGATGTGCTGCTAATAATGTGCTTTCAAAACTAAATTCAATTTTGCAAGACTTTGATATAGATAGCACAAAAAATATTACCTTCGTTACTGACAGGGGATCAAATATTGTGAAGGCTCTCAATGACCAAAATCGCATTAATTGCGCAAACCACTTGCTAAATAATGTTTTTATTTTATTTTATTTTATTACTTTTTATTTTATTACTTTTATAATAAGGATATTTTTTTTTTGTTATTTATATATTGACGAATCTTAAATTTTTTGTTTAAACATTTTTCTTATTTTTTCTTAACGTCCATTTTTCATTTTCTTTCGAAATATCTGCATATATACGTATGAATACTAAATATTTTTGTATATGTAAATACCTATGTACGTAATAAAATGAAAAAATCTGTGTCTAAATTTTTCAATTAAATTATTTTTAAATTAAATTATTAATAAGTAATTAATTGATACTCCTACTCGTATATTAATGTAATATAAATTCATTTACTGTTTTATATAATCATCAATAAATAAATAACCAAATATACTATAATAATTTTTTCATATTAAAATAAAAACCTTCTCTAAAACTATCATATTTGTCAGCAGCCTCTTCCACGAAGTATTCAAAACAATCATACTGATTCATTGCTTTTCTGAATCATGTGAATAAACAGAAACTGCAAGCAGTGTCAGGCATATGTTAACAACAGTCTCATTAATATGAATCTAGCTCAATATTCATGTTAGGAAATGCAAAATGTTGCTGTTTGATTCCTAATCATGCAGGTCTCTGATTTGTATGCTGTCAATCAAATGAATGTGTGTATGTATGAGTTTGTGTATTAGGTTGGATAGATTTTTTTCGTTAGGTCGAACCGAAATTTAAACTTTTTTTTTTCAAATGTTGAATTTTTTCAGGAAAAAAATCAGAACTGGAGAATGGCTAGACCGATTTTGGATTTCAAAATCAACTAACCATCATCACTCCTCCCTGTACCTTCCCTAAAAATTTTATGGCAATCGGTCGAGCCGTTCTCGAGTTATGGAGTGACAATCAAAATGTACACTTCTTTTTATATATATAATTACTATATTGTCTTGTGATTGTAAAATGTCCAAATCATCTGCAGCCACCTGCAACTTTACATAATATTGCATTTTTTAGGAACAATGTCCGTGCTCAGACGAGAAGTTTACTTACGAGTCCGTGCCTACTAAAAAATTTTCTGCAGTTGAAAGTCTTATATTTAATAATATAATTAATATCAAAATGTATGATGATAATGAGATGCTTCTAATAAGCAAAAAAATTATAAATTTTGTAGCAAAATTGGTTGAGAAATGGATATTCAACCATAGAAGCAACCACAAGTTTGCAGAAAACAACAAGGAGTAGTTAGACGGACAACTTTTATTAGTTAATCCAATGACTAATCGTGGAAGACCCGATAAGATGTTCGACGAATGTTCCAACAAAACAAAATTGAGTAAAGTTTCTCAAATTGTTAAGGAAACACCTCACAGTGAGCTCGTAGTAGCTACAACGTGCAGTTTATACAAAGTTGGAAAACGAACTGCGTCAGAACTTGTTTCAATGGCTAATGACGAAGGTATTGCAAAAAAGTTACATCTTTTTTGGGATCCGATTCCATATACACCTGATGATGATCTGGCAATACAGCCAGGCGATTTTTCACAGAACCAAAATTAGCATCCGAAATAACCAGAATGAATGAGGAACTAATTTACAGATTCAGTGTCATATTACGCTCGATTGCTTGCGGGCACGAAATTGATATTGAATTCTTTAGGCAATATGCTTTACAGACCGCAGAACTTTTTATCACGCAGTATCCTTGGTTTTATATGCCGTGTTCCATACATAAAATCTTAATACATGGAGCCGATATAATTAAAGTATCACCACTTCCAATAGGAAAAATGTCGGAAGAAGCTTTAGGAAGACATCTCGATTAAATAATATGGAGGACTTAATGCATGCGCTTTTGTGTTCATCAGATCCTTTAATTTCAAATTTAAGCAAACCACAACGCAACTCAAAAACGAAGGAAGTTGATAATGATATTTTACAACTTTTGTCAGAACATTGTGTTCCTTGCACATTAGATTAATCTAGTAGTTTCGAATCTGGATTAAAAAGTGTTGTTACTATTGTTATTAGTGTTGTTATTTTTTTTAATATAATTAAATTTTTGTTATGAAAACAACTGAAATATATGAAGACTGAATAAGGCCAAAAATAGTTATTTCAAATTTATCATCTTTTCCTGAATAAAATAAACAATGTCTAATATATAAAAAAAAAAGTTGCAACTTTCACACAAAAAAAATATATATATATACTTTAAAAAATATTTTTTTTATTTGACATTGTAGCTTAACTTATTTTCAACTAAAAAAAATATTATAAAAAAAATAAAAAATTTTCCCTAAGCGCTATTAATTAAACGCCGGTAGATAAGCTTTTCCGCCCACTGTGCGATGCTACCCAATGGTGTAGCGAAATATTGAAAATAAAAATTAAAATAAATTTAAATTTTGAATAAAAAAACCTAAAGTTTAAAACACATAATTATAATAATATTTTTTAGGGTTCCAAAGGGTAAAAACGTAACCCTATTATTTTTGCTAAAATGTCTGCCCGTCTGTCAGCGCCTTTTATCTCTGGAACCGTAATAGGGAGACTCATGAAATTTTCACAGATGATGTATAGCTGTTGCCCTTATAGCAACAAATACTAAAACTTAGAGAGTGTTCCGATAGAGAGGTGTTATTCACTAATATGTGCTTATTTTTGAACTGTAGGAGGAATACACTAAAAATATGCAAGCAGTGATTAAAACTTAGTTCGCTATATAAACAAATCTAAAAAAATAAACCTAAAAACTAAAGAGTGGCGTGATTTGCATGTATAAGGCCAAGTTTTGAACCGTAATAGGTAGATCTTGAAATTTTTATAGAAAGTGTATAAACTGGCCGCTATAGCAACAAATATTAAAACTGATAGGGTGTTCCGATAGAGAGATATTATTCACGTGTTTATTTCTTGAACTGTAGGAGGCAACGACTTAAAATTTTCAGACAGTAATTTAAACTGTTTTCGCGTTATAAGCAAGTATAAAATACTTTTGTGATTTTTTGTGACCAATATTATATACATATTTTGACAGTTAAGACAGTAAGTAGTCTTTTGGGCTGATTATGGTCATTAAAAATTAAAAGTAAATAAAAGAATTTACTTCATCTTTCACTCAACATTACGATCGATAAAGTTGTCGACTTCTTCAGGAGCAGTTTAGATTTTATTAAATTGATTTAGTTTACATCAGAAGAAAAAGAGAATATTGCAGTTTTCTACAAAACTGCAATATTCTCCCGCAATACACCAAAAGTAATAGTTCTGTGATATAGTTTTAGTTTGATGTTGTGATTTGTTTACTTTAATTATTTATTTTATTTATTATTTTTAATTTTGTGTCGTGTTGTTCATTAATTTTAATAATGATAACTGAATATATGATTCTGATGTAAACTAAATCTAAATTTAATAAAATCTAAACTGCTCCTGAAGAAGTCGAATACCTTATCGACGAAACGTTGAGTGAAAGATGAAGTAAATTGTTTTATTTACATACATTTAATTTTTCATGACCATAATTAGCCCAAAAGACTACTGCCTTACTGTCAAAATAAAATATTAAACCTAAAAATTAAAGGGTTTTCCGATAATGACGTGATTTGCATGTATATGGCATAAGTTTTAAACTATAATAGGTATATTCTTGAAGTTTTTATAGGAGGTGTATTACTATGGTCACTAGTAATACATAAATAGTAAAAATTAAAGGGTGTGCCGACAGTGACGTGATTTGCATGAATATTGTCTAATTTTTTAACCATAATAAATAGACTCTGGAAATTTTCTCAAATGGTGTATTACTATGACTCCTATAAAAACAATAAAAATTTAAAGGGTTTTCCGACAGTGACGTGGTTTGCATGTATAACGATATATTTTTTGAAGCGTAATAGGTAGAATTTTTCAAATTTGTATAGAAGATGTGTTGCCATGGCCGTATGACAATTACTAATAATTAAAGGGTTTTCCGAGAGTGACATGTTTTTCACGTATAGTAACTTATTTTTTTAATAGTAATAGGTAGACTCGATATATTCATAGAAAGAGAATTACAATGGCCGCTCGATAGACCGATTGGTAGCTCGCTAGTCTATCAGTCTAGAGGTTGCGGGTTCGATTGCCGCCAAAGACTCTGGGTGTTTTCTGCAGACAAGCAAAAAGCTTCGTAGAGGTAGTGTTGTCTTAACAAAAAAAAAAAAAAAAAAACAAATAACAAAATTAAAGGGTGTTCCGACAGAGACATGATTTGTACGTAAATGGCCTTATTTTTGAACCGTTATAGGTAGACTCTTGAAATGTTTACAGTAGATGTTGTACATCGGCCGCTGTAACAATTACTAATATCTAAAGGGTGTTCCATCAGTGACATATTTTTCACGTATATTATCTTATTTTTTGAACCGCAATAGTTAGTCCCTTGTCTATTTTTACAGAAAGTATATTATCATGACCGCTATAATAACAATTACTAAAATATAAAGGGTGTTCCAACAGTGATGCAATTTTCGGGATAATTTTTTTATTTTTGTTTTAAAATTAAAGGGTGACTCATAAGACATGAAAAAATAAACAACTTGAATTTTTAAAGTTGTACTAAACATAGTACGGAACCCTAAGTGTGTGAGTCTAACCCGCACTTGACTAAGTTATTTTATTCCTTACAGTGTGTAAGCGGCACTCATTCTTGATCCATTTCTTTTTATTTTTTCTTAATTACTTAATAAGCCATTTGATGGATGAAGTATTTTTTAAATACTTTAATTTTCTTTTTACACTTTATTAAATTCAAGCCATATTTAAATCCTATCGAAATCTTTCAAACAGGAAAAGGACTCCTTTTGCATTATCCCTCATAATTCGTTTCTATACACAAGAGAAACTAAATGCCATTTAGTCTTGTAAAAACTTTCCAACAACTGTTTAGTTCATGTTGAATTATAACTCAATTTTCATCAATCATCAATAAATATTCCCAAAATATAAAGAGAAAAAAAAAAAAAAACGAATGCAAAAAGCAAACTACGTCTAGGGACTAAAGTACAAATCAGTGCCAGCCAGAAGAACAGCAAAGGCGAAAATAGAGAAAACTCTTTTTTCAGCAATCAGAAAATTTAAGCAAAAAATTCTCATCGAGATGAATAAATTGTAAATACAGTCACAGCGGCAACAATCTAAACCAAAAGTTCTAAGGCATTGAATAATGAGTAGAGTAGATGAATGAAGATGTTGTTGCTGCAATAGTATCCTGCTACTAGACAAGATTAATGATTGTCATGGCATTTAGTGGATACAAGAATGCTAAGTGAAATAATAAAAGAATAACAACAAGAACAACAATAATATTGATACTACAACTTTAATACGTAAAACATTTTATCCACTCGCAAAGCAATTTGCAAGCACTTGAAAAAAAAGACTTGCAATATAACTCTAACACCAACACAAGCAAATAGATGCTAATGAAACCTAAAAAAATTTAGATACGAAAAAATATAAAATACTGTTGAAATATATTTTGAACCAATAGAAAACTCATACTTATGAAATTTGCGTTTACTGTCTGTTGTGCAGAACTTTGAATTTATGTAGTCTTTTTTAGGAGAAGATTTGTATATGATAGCTTTATAGCTTTTTACTATTATATACATATGAGGCAACTACAAAATAGATGAGACACTCATTCAATTTGTCGCAGTACAAAATTTATTTATTTCTTGCCATTAGTGCAATTTACTAACCTGTTTTAACAATTATAGAATCGTTAAAAAAAATTAAACAACAAAATTATCGATTTTGCCATGCAGCAACAACTTTTAAACAATACTCGTTATTGTTTGAAGTCAGCTGTTATTGTTGACAAGTCTATTGTCGTTAAGTAAACCGTCATCATTTTTGAGTTGTTTATTTTGTCGACAAGAACGTTTTTATTTTTCATTGTATAGGGAATATTTCGAAAACCATTTTTTGAAAATGAGTCTGGTTAAAACGCTAACGCTAAAAATATGTGATATATACTATATATTTACTATAAATTAATACAAATTAAATTCACATTTTTTTTTTTTTAATTTTTGTCAACTTAAATTAATTCTTTCTGTATAGCACGATATCAGTTGTTTTTTTATTTTAAATATATAAAAGACTACGTAATAACTTTATACAGACTTTAGTAATACAATTTAATAATAATAATTTGTTTTCTCTTCTATTCTTCTTTGTGCTTTTCGCTTTTTTGGACAGGGATGACACATTAATAATAATAATAATTTGTATAGGTAGAATAATTCTTGCAAAAAAAACCGACTTCAAAACAGATAGAAGGGCACAAATTCTAAACTAAAAATGTAAGAAGTAATCTGTAAGAATTAGATTTGAATCAAATAAAAGATGCGCCAAACTTAGAGGGAAAAATGAAGACTATTTGAATGTCAAGCCTCTCCTCTTTTCCTCAGCATCCGTCTTTTATAGGGGCACCATTCAAGCCTCTGTCTACGGTTTCACAGATAGGGGCACATAGATCAAATAACATCACATATTCGGACACCCTTTAATTTACAATGTTAAATTAAAGACCTGTTGTTATACGGGACTTGGACAGTAAGATTCTTTGTAAATTTCAACTATCTGTCTATAACGGTTAAAAAGTTTAGCCATATATATCAAACTACATGAACTATTGGGATACCCTTTACATTATAATTCCAATTATTTATACTTGTTATCATACCAGAGATAGTAGTGGACATTCTGCCTAATTTTCAAGTGTTTGTGTTTAACGGTTCAAAAGATACGGCCATATAGATCAAATTACATAATTTATGGGGACACCCTTTAATTTCTAAATTCAAATTGTATACTTGCTATAGTGGACTTTGCAATACAGGTTCCTTGTAAATCTCAGCTGTCTGTCTCCAACAGTTCAAAAGTTTGGTCACTCACATAGAACTACATTAACTATTAGGACACCCTTTTAGTTCCAAATTCAAATTTTATACTTTTTGTTATAGCTTACTTAGCACTACAAGTTCTTTGTAAATTTCAGCGGTTTGTGTACAACTGTTCAAAAGTATGGCCATATACATCAAATTAAATGAACTATTGGAGCACCCTTTAATTTAAAATTTTGTATATTTATACATTTTATTATAGCGGTCATAGTAATCGACATTCTGTCAAATTTTCAAGGTTTTGTCTATAACGGTTCAAAAGATAGACCCAAATAGGTCAAATTATGTCACCTATGGAGACACCCTTTAAATTTTAAATTTATTTTTTTATTCATTTCTGCTGCTGAGAGCTATAGCGACACGCAATTTTTTAAAATTTTAATTTGCTGCCCTTTGCGGTTCTTAATACACGTAAAAAATATGTATGTTGTATGGGAACACCCTTTAATTTTTAATATAATGAACTGTTTTTAAAATGGGACCAACCTGAAATCATAGCCTTTCAAATAAAGGAAGAAATTTTAAAATCGGTTCAGAAATGGCTGAGTTCTGCGGTTACATACATAAAAAAAAGCAACATTCAGACGAATAGATAACCTCCTTCTTTTTTGAAGTCGGTTAAAAATAGTTTTGTCTACTATATTTAAAAAGTAGTTAATAAATCCTGCGGTCGTTACTGCAAACATCAAATGCTTTTGACTAATATAACGACTGAATTGCACTACAATGTACTAAAAAAGAAAAGTTCGAAAACTAATTTGTCAGTTGTTAAGATTGCCTAATTAAATTTTAAGCTTTGCATATAATAAAATAGTAACTCATTTCCGTCTGTCTGTCTGTGTGCTCTTCTTTTAACAAAATTAGCATCCTGATCCCAATATAGTGTACTTTTGCTCTGCTAAACTATTTCATTTCCAAGATAAAGTGGAGAAAAAGCAGTGAAAACACGCAACTTCCGGTTAAAAGTACCTTTTACAGAGGTTTACAATAATTTTTAGAATTTTATATAAATTTTAGAATTTTATCCAAGGCTGGGTACACTTATATAAATGAAATACGTATCTGGATGGATGTTAACAAAATTTTATGAGGAGGTACCTTAGCATCCTGGTTCCAATATAGGATACTTTTTTTCACCAAAATATCTTATTTCCAAGAGATAATAAATTTTTTTATAAATTTTTCAGTTCAAATATATTTTGTAATTAAATTTGTATGCAGTGAGGCACAAAAGTGGGTCAATAACAAGTTTTTAAACGTTTTAATAAAAATTATTATTTTTGCAAAATCAAAATTGTTTCTATATTCATGATTTAGATTACTTAATCCCCTGTGATTTGTTATTATTTCATAAACTTCTACTAGCGTAATAATACTCAATTTATTAAATTTTAATAGTTGAATAATGGTTGTGATTATGTAATAAAATAATAATGGAAAGGGCTAAGATTACGATAAAATGTTAAAAGCTTTAGCTCAAAATACTAGTTACTTAAAAAAATGCACTACAAATAGGCTGCCTTCGCCATTCCTGTGAACATTATCAGAAGTACAGTACAAAGAAAGTTGGCTCATAAAAGAGCATTGAAAGTATAATGAAAATTCAGTTTTCAACTCAATTTGTTGTTAGCAATAGGCAAAATGTAAAAAATGGGCCTGAAATATAAGTCTTTCATCACGTCGGTGACCCCAAACAATCTGTTAAAAATGCAAATAATGGTTGAATGGCTAGAAATAACTCCTTTGGACTACATATCTAAACTGTACCAATCCAAACCAGTAATTGCAAAAAACAAAAGAAAGTTTAAAATAAAAAAGAGATGTCTTTAATATGCCTTCTTATTTGAAAATTTTTATTTAATTTTAGTTTTTCGTAATTTAAGTTTTACTAACAAAAATTTTATTTTATTAAAAGCTAAAATTACGGAATAGGGGTTTCAAAAAAGTTTTCCTTGAATCTTCGCCCACTGTAAATATATAATTTTTCCTCGATATACAGTTGCCGTGAACTGATAAAAATAAGCTAGCAAGTAATTTAGGCAAGTCTGAGTGGAACTCGGTCTTTTTTTTAACAATTTTTAGATAAGATCACAACACTGTGCAACGCCGATTTGAAGTGCGCATAGTTTAGGTATGATTTTTTAAACGGATTGTATATTTATTATGCCTATTTTTTTGATTTTTCAATTACTGCCACCGTTGACGAATTTATATCATTATTTCGCCATTATTTTGTGTGTTTGCAAACAAAAACTGAAACTTTTTCATTCTTGAAGAAGTGCCTTGTTATTTTAGTGGTCCATTTCTGCTTCTCGTAAGCCATTAGCTGTCAAATTTTCTTTTTTCGATCAGCAACAACTTACCCTGAATTTTGACAAAAACTTTTATAAAATATATTATCATATAACCTATGTATATATAAATATTGGTTTTGTAACAGAACTATTTTCCTCTTTAACACGTTCGCCACTCAGCGTCACATATATGTGGCTTTAATTTCGTAGAAGTTTGTAGGAGGTAATTTTCTTGTATATTTTAGTCTTTGGCAAAGTATCAAATATATACGAGTGCTGCGATTTGTGGATATCCTAAGCAGTTATTTTAAAATTTCGTATTTTTTGGGGGTATTCCCCGAAATTTTTCTATGAGCTAATCTATATGAAAACTAAATTTAAATGCATTTGAAATAGTTCATTCGTATCACAATAGCAATACAGGCAAGTTCTACTTTGTAAAAGTGTAAATATTTTCATTGCTATTAACAACTAGTATCTGAAGATGAAATTATTAAAGCTATTTTGAGTTCCAGCAAAAGTTATGTGGATGATTATGATTCTGGAAGCAGTTTTGCTGCAAATAGTGACAGTGAAGAGTCTGAGAAAGATAATTTTTTAGAAAACATTGATATTTAGAAGTTGATAGTGGTGGAATTGCTACAAATGGAAGCGATTGGATTGATGTTGAACATAAAAATTTTTGAAACTTCTGTTTTATTAAAAGATATTAAACCATTTAGTGCCTCACATATGTGACACCAAGTCTTCGCAAAATTCATGTCACTTACATATATGTGACTTTTTGTATGACACATATACGTGTCACGTAGTTTTTCTTAGAGTTTTTATTGAAAGCTCCAAAAATTGCTGAGTGGCGAACGTGTTAAACTTACTTCCCCATCTTTTTTCATCCATAAAAACATTCCTTAAAATTTCTGTTTTTTTATTGCAAATCACATATGTACGTTTTACTCTATTTGCCTTTTGCTACTTGGCGTAAAAGTGGCATTGCATGAATTCTCATTAAATTGACGTTTTGTGGAATTTTGGGTCTTCCGGTCGGTCTTCTTAAACAAACGCTAGGCATCAGACTATGGAAAAGTAAAGTGCACAACACCAAACACCAAACACAACAACAGAAACAATTTTTGTTGTTGCAATTAAACTACTAGTGGATTAATTGATGCGAATGCAGTATGTTTGGCTAAATGTTTGTACGAGTAGTATTTGCGCGCGTACATTTTCATTCTATTTAGATCTACATTAAGGTGTTTTTTTTTTTCAAAATTACCCAACAAACATAAAGTGAAATGTTTAGTTGGCAGATCGTTTTTTCTCAGCTCCTTATAAAAAAATTTGTATTTGTTATTTTACACATAAAAATAGGATGGGCTTAATTAAATAAACAAACAATTAATTAAATAATAAAATTTATGAATTTCTCAATTATATATCAAAACATAATTTATTATGTCCCCTTTTCGTTGAAAAGTCTTCTATTTTCAAAACTTTTTCAAATGCTTACTATTAACGAAAGCCTTCGATTCCATATTGTTTTCAATTACGCATTAAAATTTTGTGTTTGCTGGGTATTAACTTAAACACACATACCCATATACATATATGAACGTGCGCAATTGAAGATGCCCAAATACACACGTATCTAGTGGTTTAATTACACAAACATCATTTGTGTTTTAAATATAAAACGTTCAGCGCGTGCAGGCAAATTTGTAGTGTTTGTTACATCAGATTTATCTTCTGCTTTGGTTGGAGTAGTTGAAAATAGGAGGTATGATTAGTTGTATATGTATTTTGTATAACAATATTGAAAGCCTATCTTATTACAATACTTATGTGTTGTAAAAAAAAGCTAAGCTTAACAGTTCAATTTTATATTTGATATTCTTTCCTGGGATTATTTATTAAACTATCGGATTAATATAATAATTTTTGGTTACAAAATAGGAAATTATTTCTGAGGTCTACTTGATATTATAAATTTTCTGAATGAGAGTCAAATGCAAGTAGGAAGAGTTTTAGAAAACTGCGAATTATATATCAAGCAAATTCTGAAAATGTGTGTACAATAGTCTGGTCTGCATCAATATATTTTATTTTTTTGTTGGTACGAACTAATTCATTAAAGAGATGTTGTTATTTAAAACAGATTTTATTATAAGTCTTATAAGAGAATTCCGTAAGATAATTTTGCAAGTTCATAATAAAAAGGGAAAAGTTATGACTGATGAATTTTTTGCAGTCAACACAAATTTCAATATTTAATTCCTTGCTGTTATTACTTAAAAAAATACGTGAATAATAGCTCATGCCGTATTCGTCTATACCCTCAATTTGAATTTTATTTTCAGTTAGTGTTTGTTTATGTCCGTATGGACATTATGACAATAGGGCACAAAATATTTTTGAATAATCCAAAATAGGTAAAGTGCTGTATTGCATAGTAGTTTTTATAAACGTTTAGAAAAGAGTTAAAAGAAGGCAAAGGTGAACGTAATGTTCTTAGTTTCCTCTTAAAATTCGACGGCAGTATTACCGAATAAATGGGTAAATTCGCCTTAGGACGAACACCAAATCTTTTTCTTCGAATTTGTATTAATTTTGAATAAATATATATAAACACAACTCTTGACAATGGCATTTTACCAACTAACCACTCACATGACTTAATTTGTGACTTCAGCGCCCGCTTGCAGCAAAACAAAGGAGACAATTTCAGTACTATTTTCTTCAGAATTTTCTGGATTGTGGATTTTATGAAAAACAGTAACAGTCAACTTATATATTGCAAAGTTTGTAGTTTTTTTTCATTAAAAACCTTTAAAAAGTAGAGAAATTCGAGTCAAAAATAAAAAAATGGACTTGAAACAAATTAAATTTTTTCAAAGTTCCGGCAAAATTTTTTTTGGTCATGCTGTTAGAAAACCCAATTAGCAAAAACAGGAAAAAACCAGAATACCATATTTTTATTTTTTGTTTAATATTCCATCGAACTTAAAAGTTATTTCAATTTTAATTGAAATAATATGACTTTTTACGCGCAATACGAAATCACTTTAACAAAATATTTGGAAAAACTTTTAATACCTTATTATTGCTAATAATGTTAAATACTAGAAAGTACAAATTTCGATCTTCTGCTTCAAAAATTTAAATGTGTGCAGCTGTTTTTAAGAAAGAATCAAAACTAAGTTTTATTTTTTAATAATTAAAACACATAATAATCTGACTTTTGCGCCCTCTGGTGCCGTCAATAGTATCTAAAACTTAAAAATTTTTTCACATCGGTTCGAATTATGGTGTTAACTCTAGAACAGTATAACTTTCGTTACAATACAAGATATTGTTATTTTTTTGTATTTTTGTCTATGAAACAAAGAACTGTGTGATGTGGCGGGCACAGCTAGTCTATAATTATAATAATAAAACAGTTTTCATGTATGTCAGTCTGCGTTTGCATCACATACAACCTAATGGATGTATTTTAACAAAATTTTGTGAGTATCCTGTTTCGAACATATCATATTTATAAAGGAAAGTGGAGAAACAGCAGTGAAAATATGAAATTTTATATGCATACTTTAAGGCGGCATATTTTAGTAGGGATGAGACCCTTTATATAAAGTAAATACATAAACCATAAGAATTTTGCTTTCACAGCAAAATCGAACAAAATATTGTAATATATGACGATGTGGCGAGCACAGCTAATAAAAAATAAAACTATAAACTTTAAAATTGGTGGATTAATCGGACAGATTTCTGGTTTTGTTCGAAAAGAAAAATTATCATCAAACAACTTATAAACATACAAAAAATCAATGCCAGTTTTTGGTCCTTTGGATAAAAAAAAAGAAATATAAAAAGGTATAAAAATATTATAATTTTAGGAAACTTAGGAACATTTCAGTACTTCCTTGGCATTAGGAACACTGCAGATTTTAACCCTATAAAGATAATCATATTCTGACATACGTTAAAGATAATCATGCGTAAAATTTACGCATGCCCTTTGGAGGGCTAAATTGCGGCACTTTTTTGATTAATTTAAAATAAAATAATGTGAATTACTTTGTTTGAATTAATTAAAGTAAAAATAGCCGAGTTTTAAATGTGTTTACATATATTTATTATCTAAAAAAACAAAAACAAAAGAACAACTTCAGTACTTAACAAAACTTAAAGATCACATTTCTTTGAAAACTTATTACCCGTTTCATGCGTAAATTTGACTCACGTGCCCGTTTTATTTCAAAATTGCAAATACTTACCACAGCGTGGTGTTTGTCTTACTAAAGCTCTGGTCAACGTCTGAGATGTCTAAAGAGTACAAGAGTGCATTCATTGTAAATAAAGAGAAATAACAGTTTTTTGAAAAGGTATGCGTAAATTTGACGCAGATTATCTTTCTAGGGTTAAATAAAGAGAGAGAGAGAGAGCTTCTAAATAATTTATACGATATACTGTTCTACATTGCCCGCTTATACCACAATCCCTAGTTACTCTGCATGTAGACTTTTAAATTCGTAGCACCTTAATATTTTCATAAAACTAATATTGCTTGTGTTCTTATGCAACTTTAAATTGTTGTTCTGCACATTAACAACCTGCATGTCACACCAATGAATGATTATATTACAGTGGAAGTTGAATTGCTGCACTTCCATACACGATTAAAGTTTAATTTTTATTTATTTATTTATTTTTTTTGCTAATTATACGAGCATATGGCATACAGGCATGAATGAAGCAAACTAATGAATGAAATTATTTTAAACAAATGTTTTTCTTCTTTTTTGTTTAGATCAGCAATATTAGTGCATTAATTGTAGGCTAAATTTAGTTGGGGTCACCAAATGAAATGTTAGGTTGGAATGCTAGCAACTAAATAAAAATAAATAAAAACATCTTGTACGACTAGTAGATGTTATACCCCTTTTTAATTTTATATAAAAAATATGCGCACTTGACAGCTGATGGGATGAGTATTTTTATTTATTTTTTTTTTATATGTCAAAGAATTCAGGGAGACATTTATTTGGACAAATAAGTAGCTAGTGTTTTATATGACCTAAAATAGATTGACACTTAAGCTTAAAAGTCTATTTTTTATAATAAACAATATTGAAGTTAAAATTCAAATATTGTTTTTTGCAAAATTTTAAAATTTTAAACTTTTAAATTTTAAACTTGTGAAACATCAAGCTTTGTTGTGGGCAATAAGAAAAGAATTTCTAAAGAAACTTTAACATTGTGTATGCAGACAAAGTTAAATACTCATACTTTGTCGCACCTATACTTGGAACCTACATACAGTCCCCTTTCGAACCTAATACATGTTTGCATACGTAATATAGTCTTGTGTTCCTTTTATTCAGCACTTCATATTATGTATTGTAGGTATTATCACTCCTGTACTTAAAGTAGAAAAATATATAATAAAAAGTACTTTGGCTTAAGTCAAGGGTACTTGTTGTTATTGTTCTGTACATTCTGTTGTATTAGAAGTATAAAAAATTTATAAGAAAAATACTAAACAAAAGATTAAAAAACTTATTTAGACATATTGTTGGTTTACTTGCTTTTGAGGAGAATTTTACAAAATGAACATGTAAATGAAGTATCTAACTCCTGAAGTGATGAAAAGAGGGTTATTGTTGTAAGGATTAGAGATTGAGGATAAATTTAAAAAATATGTAATATATTCATTTTTGAAAATGATTAAAGTTAAATTTTAAATAGAATTTTTTATTTATAAGCAAAAAGCATAAACTTTTTTCAGAAACTTTAATTTGTTGGGTTAATATTATCTCTATTTCCTACAAAAAACTACCTTATATTATAATGATTTTTGTTATCAAAATTTTGGGTTGTTACTTGTCTAATAATACAACTGCAAATTATATATTATATTATAATTATATTACTTTAAATAAAAAAATGTGGGGGCAGTCTTTGGGACTGCCGATAAAAGTAAAAGCTAATTTATAATCTAAATAATCTACATGGCAGCATGGAAAATTACCCTATGAAAAATCGCCCAAAAGCATAAATGAAAAATAGCCTAAGAAATCTTCATACAAAATTGGGTAATATTTCATATGAAAGAAAAGTAACCCGTCGTTGTTAATTAATTTTAATTTTTTTGGGCGACTTCTCATAATGAAAAAATGCCCAAATGTTATAATGAAAGATCACCCATTTTTGATAATAAGAGAAAAAAAATATTAGTTTTTCTTAAAAACGATATATTTTTATTAACAAATGATTTCCTGGATTTTTCATAGCGTCATTTCACATTTTTTTCACATATATTTATTTATGTTCATTAGCAACAATATATAAATTGGTAGCAAAAAGCTTCCTAATAAACTCTTATCACATATTAAATACAATTTCTTCTGGAAGTTTAAATAGTTTAAATGATTTAGTAACGGATGACGTATCTTTCCTGGATTTTGATTAAAGATTACATACAGAAGTTGCAAGCTCAAAGCTTTCTAGATGAATTAAACTAATATCAACGCCCTTACTAAAACTATTGACACTTCGTAATTTTTTTTTTTTTAATTAGAAAACTATTCATAAAATTGGGCGGTAATGCATCTATATTTGTGTATTTTTTCACAATTTTTGAGCCAAATTACCATTATTCTTTTTTGAGCAATTTTTCATTTTGGTTTCTTTTTTTTTCATAATTTATTTATTGTATCTTCAATATTTTTGAACTAACAATAATTACTCGTATCTTAAGTCTAAAATAAAATATTCTTTTTAAGTCCAGCCAGTGCTAGACAAAAATAATGTTTGTTTCACGGATTTTGAAATCATTTGCATGAAACAAACATTATTTTGGTTTCTGGGCGATTTTTCATAGGGTAATTTTGCATGCAGCCAATAAGTTAATTTTATTGCACAACATTTGCAACTAATCAAATTAAAAGAATGAAATGAAATTGCGTTATGGTGTTCTGACTTTCTCTATTCTTTTAGCGTGGAGACACGGAGTATTCCTCTGATGTACGGCCAAGAAAAGCAGTATCTCTTTTTTTTTGGTCGAATGTAACCAGGTTTACTTAGAATGTTACGGGCCAAGGATTTTAGATGAGATTCAAGTTTCTTTAGATATGTTGCTGCATGTTTCGCTATATTTCCGTTTTGAATGATGGTATATTTAGGTCTTTGTGGATATTAGAGTTTTTTATATACCAGGGAGCTACTGTAATCATACGTAGAATCTTATTTTGGCGCTTTTGAATTTTTTCTATATTGCTAGCTGAGGCAGTGCCCCATAATTGAATACCATAACACCAAATTAGTTTGACCATCGACTTGTACAGTAGAAGTTTACAATCTAAGCTCAATGTGGAGTTTCTACCAATAAGCAAATTTAATTTAGTTGTACTTTTTTTAGTTTCATTTTTGTTAACTTGAAATCTATGTGGCTTTTCCAAGTAAGGCGACGGTCAAGACGTATACCCAGATATTTAACGGCTGAAAGGTATGGTATAATTTGGTTATTTATGCGAATAGGAGAGCATGAGTCCCTATGCAGTGTGAAAGTTATATGAGTACATTTTTTTCATTCACCTTTATTCTCCGTTTTATCAACCATTTTTCCAAATTGAGTATGTGGTCTTGTAAAAGTTGTAACGCTACTTGGGCGCTTTCATGAATACTTAAAAAAGCTGTGGCATCCGCAAATGTTAATGTGTGGACTCGGGTGCTAATTGGCATATCTAATGTGTACAGTAAATATAAAATTGGTCCCAAAATACTACCTTGGGGAACTCCGGCTTCAATGAGCAATGGCGAGCTTAAAAAATCACCTTCTTTTAGTAAAAACTTTAGATTTAAGAGCTTATAAAAGTTTTCGGGCAAGTTCAGCTTATATATTAGGCCTTCGTGTCAAACCTTATCGAATGCTTGAGAAACGTCGATAAAAATCCCAGAACAGTATCTGCTTTCTTCAAAGGTCTTTTTAATTACATTTACTAATCTGTGTGTTTGTTGGATCCTACTATGTTGTTTTCTGAAGCCGAAGTGGTGGTTCGGTATTTTAGAAGTGAAAACTTCTTTAGGAACTTTGAGTAATTTTTCGTTGAAGAAAAACCATTGAAATCGCGTCATCGTCACTTAACGCTGTTTTATAAGCATATGTGTATAATTAATATACACACATGATAGCCAAGGATGATTGAAGGCAAGGTAACGCCATTCCGAAAATAAAATTTGGCATGTCGGTCTACTGACCTCACAAAACTGTCTGCTTATTGGCTAATAATTTTCATTGAGAGTTTAACTAGAAATGATGAGAGTTTTTAATATAAATTGGCAACCCTTAAAATAGGGTTTGCAAATTTTTGCCTATGAAATTTATTTGTACGTACCTTTTTGAAGCAATTTATTGATTACAGACTTGGCAACCTTATATTGGCCTAACAACGTCATCTAACGGGAAAACATTCGCATGGCGCAATCTTTTCTTCTATCATTCTTGCATGATACCCATGCCTATGCAGTAGAGATGAGTACATTCGTCTCTTAGCTCACAGTGCGAGCAAAATAAACATGATGAGTATATAAGCACATAACCTGGTTTACAGAAACTTTAAACATTTTTTGTTTTGTTTTTTTTTTTTCAACAATATTGCAATATTGCTAACGGTTGTTTACATTTTGTTAACAAAACAACATGAAAATCGTTTGCAATTGGAAATATATAGATTATTTTTGATAACTTCTTTAGGCGCTTTGCAAATACAACTATAGAATGTACTATAATATATTCTGTATAAATTTTAAGCACCTATCCATAATGGTTCCAAAGATAGGGCTATACACATAGGTAAAATCACCAGTTGGGGTAACCTTTAAATTTAAATTTTAAATTAAATAAATTATATAAAATCGCGCGATTTTTTTATATTTTATAAACATTTTTTGCCTGCTGCGCCTAATAATAATTTCACAACAAACACATTTATAACAATAATTATACATACATATATTTTAACTCATATTAGTAACTTATTTATAACATTATAACTAGAAATATTTACTAGTATAAAAGAAACAAAACAGATTCTATTTTTTCGGCAAAACAATTTACGTTAATAATCAGAAGACTGCCATTTTTTTAAAGACAGCCACTGGTACAACTTTAAATGTGATGTTAATATATTTTCTATAAATTCATCATTTTTTGGGAAAAGCCAAGACAGAAATAAATTGCTTATTTTTCCAGTTTATATCGTGACAAAATTTTAATGTCAATACTTCTAGTGTTTGAGGTAAACTTTATTATAAGCGATAATTTTTTATTAAAAATATATCGTTAAAAAAAAACATTATTTATATAAAATCGCTTAAAAATGGGTGAATTTTCAATAACACATTTGGGTAATTTTTCATTATGAAGAATCCCCCAAAAAGTTAAAAATGAATTATTCTCCAAAAACGACGAAAAAACACCCAATATTTTTGGGTTACTTTTCATATGAAATATTACCCAATTTTGTATAAAGGTTTCTTGGGCTATTTTTCATTTATGCTTTTGGGCGATTTTTCATAGGGTCATTTTGCATGCAGCCGAAAGACGTAATTACTTGTAAAAGTTTTTTATCTTCACACAAAAAATCGAATTAAGAGTAATTTTGGTTAGTTATAACAATACAAGGTTTAATATTTTTAATTTCATTCAAAAGTTTCTTCGAATTAAAACTTGTATCAATGCATAATTCGGATTTTATGAAAATTTTAATTTTTTCAATAAATTTCAGTATTGTTACTAATGACCAAATTATTTTTATAAAATTACTCAAATTGGTATTAAATTGATTGGATTTGTTCCGCCAGTAAATAAAATACTGTTGTCATACCTTTCGGTGAAGACCGTCGTCACTGGCTGTTGTTTTGGTACGTTTGGCGAGCGCTTTCGATGTAAAGACATCATTTTCAAGCCGTGTTTAAAATGGTACTCACGGCTTGAAAATGATGTCTTTACATCGAAAGCGCTCGCCAAACGTACCAAAACAACAGCCAGTGACGACGGTCTTCACCGAAAGGCATGACAACAGTTACTCAAATTGGTTAAAAAATAGAATTTCTTTTTGAATATATGTACATAAATATTGGAAACATTAACTTTCTGACTGGAATTCATTAATGAGATTATTTATATGACTTAGAACTAACTTAAGAAATATGCACAGATATATCTCCTTCGGCGAACTCGAAGATCAATTTTACCAAAATTAGCTATAGCCTACCATTCTAAAAAACCCCAAAAAGATCTATCAAATTTGAGAGGAAAAATCCAAAAATGGTAACGTTGGTTCTGAAAATATTTATTTTATACTAAGATTATTATTATTTTTTGAGTAAAAAACGATGCAATTCTACAATTTCAAAGCCTGCTCACAAGCTGTTTGAGTTACAGTGTATTTTAATAAACTTTACACCATAACAGGGGCTTGTGAAATGACCAAATATATATTTGAATAAATCGTATGCAGATTTAAATAAAAATTAAATTTCTTTAACTCTTTGTGTCGTTAAGGTTTTGCAATTTTTTTCTTCAAATTACCTACGAAATTTTATTCAAAGAAATTTACCAGTTATATGTTATGGTTAATTATGTAACTATTACATACATATGTCTGTTTGTCTTAAAATATTTTTATAATTAATTTTAGTTCGCTTTTTATTTTTGTTAAGACAAAGGAACAACTTGTAAAAAAAGTTTTCATGGAAGACGTGTAAAGTTATTTATTTCTCTATTTAAATATCCATTTTGTTAAAACAAATTAATTAGTTTTCTTTGTCTGATTTTTTTAGAGGTAAAAGTTCCAAAACTTTCTTTTTAGGTCTGGTATTTAAAATAAATACTTTTATTGTCTTATTTCAAGACATCTTTTACATTTTACACACTTTGTTGTTAAAATTTATTGTAAAAGTGAAAATTACAGGAGGTATTAATGTGCAACGACCCAAATCAGATTTATTTGTAGCATGACACTAACAAAAAGACCTCACACAGTTGGAGTTTTATATCGACTATAAAGTACTTTGTAAATGTGTAGGTGTCTGGTAACGGAAGAGAAGTTTTGTTCCTACTGTCGTTATAGCCTTTGTGCATTTACATGGACAAAAAAAAAATACTAAACCACAATAGAACAAAATATAATAGAAATTAAACAGAAGCCAAAAAATAAGAAAAAAATGATATAACAAAAAACACAAAGCCTAGTTGTAACAGAAAAGTTGTGCATCTACAAAGTGCATGTTGTAGAGTAGAAAAAGTATTTAACAGAAAGGTCGTTTGCCATTTGGTTACAGTTTGTATTTAGTAGACAAAGAAAATAGTGGTGAAAATTTAAGTTGGTATTATGGCACCGTAGGTTGTACTGAAGTTTGGCTATAGAGCTGAAACCTTTTTAAATTAAATTTAAAAAATAACATAAAAACTTATTTAACAAGCAAATCAACCTAGATTCATACATATGTTCAAGATGAACAATTTTTTAAAACTACATGTCTTCTATGTCGTTCTACTTAATATTTCCTGGTAACCCAATTTGGTAGTTGGTAACATTTTATTAAAACCATTAGTCCTTTTGAAACCTAATGGTCCTTTAAAGTGTTCGTTATCATCTTCTGATCAAATACATACTCCTTAAGTTTTCCCCTTGGACATAATGTTTAAGAGTAAGAATTTTGCATATTTAAAACATATTACATCCTTTCTTTTCTTGACTGGCTTAGATGTTAAATGCGTGTGGATATAAACCACTGTGCAGTATAGTAAAAAAACTTCACTTACTTTCCTCGACAACAAAGCGATTTGTCTAGTTTAATGTGTATTCTTTCTCAAATTCTCTCGATGCGCTGGTCGGAAACACCTTGTTTTCAAGTTATATATTGACCCAGATAATAACCGTAGATTCGAAAAAGTATTATTTTTATTTTTAATGCCATTGTGGAAGGTTTCCTTGATAATTATTATTTATAAGCCAGGAAAAGACTACACGCAAAGAAAAAACATGGTTGAGGTAACCATAATCTAAGAGCAACATGTTATGGTTGAATATATGGTTATATAAAAAAATAATATTGTTGTCGTTGGAACATAAAAATAACATTGTAAATTACAACCATAGTTATGTTTATAATATAAACATACTATAATATAATTTGAAACATGTAAATGGTTATATGTGACAACGTATGAATATATTTATAAATAACAAAAAACAAATACACGAATATTTCCATTTAGACTTACATACATATTTTAATATTTTCTGCTTACCTTTTTATGCGTTTGATATTATTAATTTAAAACTATCATTTATAATAAAAAACAAATTTATTTGTTGACAACAAATATGTATTTAATGTTTTTACGGTTTTAGATGAACCGATAGCTTACACACATATTTCTGAACTGAAAAAATTTCAAAACCAAAATATGTATTTTTAAAACCAAACATTATTTGTTTATTTTTAGTCAAGCTTAACATACTATGTTTAATAATAATATATTAGGTTATAATTTTTAAATATTAAAAATAATTTCGTTGTCGTTTGAATTTTAATATGTTTCAAATCAACCATGTTGCTTTTTTGGTGCGTATAACCATTTAATGATTAACTGTTAACAAAAAACTTTTTTATCATGACCAAAGTATTGTTTTAAATAACTATAATTTGTTCACAGCAAACATCTATAGGTACAGAGAACATAGTGTGATTACCGTGACCATACAATAACCATGTTTTTTCTTTGCGTGTACGTAACAGTAACATTATGCAGATCTAAAAGCCTTTTATCGAACATTTCAAAGCTGTTCGAGAATATATTAATAACTAAGCTAAACCCCATTATGATATTTTTTACGAAATGGAGAAAACATGAACATCGGTATACATCTTGATTGACGCCTTATTTGCAAAAGTTATAAAAAGTAAAATTAATAAAAATGAAGTTCGAAGAAGTCCGACTAAACTGTCTTATTGGCAGAAACTTTATCCTCAGCTTAGAATACCAACTTCTTTTGTATATATCGATCCTCAAACCAATATAGTTTTATGGAATTCAATTACGGGGTACTACCACCGCTAGCAACCTTATAGAAAATTCAAAGGCACAAAAATAAGATTATACGAATGGTATATAAAAAAATCGAACATTCAGAAATATCTTACATCTTACAGAAATAGCTTACATACAATTTTTGGTTTTTAATGGGAATATTTGACTTAAGATATGAGAATTTATTGTTGTTTCAATATGTTGATGTAATAAATAAATGCAATAAATAAAATATAAAGAAGAAGACAATATGCGTAGAATCAAAATCAATGTCTTAGAGATTTTTATTGGGTTCATGTCAAGAGTTTTATGAGAAGCCCCTTAAAAAACCAAGGGTCAGAAAATATTGTACTTCTCCTACAGAAGCTTCAAGAGCCAATGATTTTTCTTAAACAACAATAAATTAAATTCACATTTGTTTGGTTTCTAGCTGTAACCGCCATGTCGTGGGCGTCCTGACAATATTTTGTTCGATTTTGCTTTGAAAGTATTCCACACCAATTGTAAGATTCTTACTTTTATAGTGCTTCAGTTATGGTTTATGTATTTACTTTATATAAAGGTACCCATCCCTTTGTACAGTTCTAAAACTTATAAAAAATTCTAAAAATTATTGTAGAGCTCTGTAAAAGGTGTTTAAAACATTTAAATATCATTGTAATTTGTAAACAAAGTAAAAATACAAATTTTATTCAATTGGTTATTTGACAATATTTTGTCATTATTTTAAAACAGCATCATATGTTGCGCAAACGTGTTTAATATATTGCGCTTTCAAAAATAAAAGATGTCCTAGAGTATGCAGTACCTTTAAATCTGTTTTATTGCTTTTTCTCTTTATTTTCTCTTGGACATAAGATATTTTTGCTGAAAAAAGCATCCTATATTGAAATCAGGATGCTAGAGTACCTCCTCACAAAATTTTGTTAAAATCCATTAAGATATATATTTTCAAACAATTATTATAATTTTTGACCTTTTTAATAATTTTAAAATTAAGTTTTTACGCTCTAGGTCTTTTTATAAAAATAATTCAATTTAATTTTATTTTTATATTCGATATTTCGCTACAGCGATGCTAATTGTAAAAGATATATATTTTCTTTACATTAAGTTATCCAGCCTTGTATAAAATTCTGAAATTTATATAAAATTCTAAAAATTATTCTAAAGCTCTGTAAAAAAAGCTGTTTAAATTATTTAAATAACAATGTCATTTCACACAGAAAAAATACAAATCAAATACAAATTTTATTCCATTGGCGCCTAATGTTGGGCAATAGTTTTTTAAATATCCTCCTTTTAAAAATAAAAAAATTGTGTTGAAAATATAACGTTGAAAATATTCTACTTTTAAACCGAAAATTTCAGTATCTTTAAACCGGAAACTGCGTTTTGCACTGCGTTTTCTACATTTTCTCTTTAAAATGAGATATTTTTGCGGAAAAAAGTAACCTATTTTGGAATCAGGATGCTAGGGTACCTCCTCATAAAAATTTTGTTAAAAGCCATTAAGTAGTTTTTACGTGATGCGAACACAAATGAAAAGCAGACAGACGGAGAGGAGTTACTATTTTATTATATGTATAAATATATATTGTTGTTGCATCCACCACCACGTGTGGCTCTTAGAGTTTTTTATTTATTTATTTATTTATTTATTTATTTCCATTTCCTGTACAACAAGATTGCTCTTATATTTAAAGAACAAGAATGTATTGTGCGTCTTTTTTTACATATAATTCAAACATTTTACAAATAATAGTTAAATAAATTTATAGATAAAATCGCACAACAATTTAAATATATTATAGGCAAAACAGAACTAATAAAAAAGAAAAACAAAATTATAAAGTGAGAATTGAAAAATTATAAAAAAAAAATTTTAAATTTTAAAATTTAAAAAAATTAAAACTAATTATAATAAATATAATCAAGTGTAATTATTAAACAAGAATTTTTTAAAACTGGTTGCGTTGCTATTAATTTGTTGGGCTGGTGGGAGAAGATTCCAAAGCCGCATAGACGAAAAATTGCCATTCAGAAACAAGATAACGATGGTTCGGGATAATGATCTTCTTACCTCTAAGAGATCTGGCAAATCTAATTTTATCATAAAGATAATCGTGGGATTTGTAAATAAATAATTTTGTGAAAGTATAAAAGAACTCGAATTTTAAGTAAAGTTTCAAAAGATACACTGAATAGTTTTGAGGAAAAATTAGAAACATGATCATATCTTCGCAGTCCATAGATATACCTATCAAAATATTATTGTATAAAACAATTAACTTGTGTTTACTAATAGAGTCACAACTTGCAAAAAGTTCACAACCATAAAGGAATGAGATAGGATTTGGCGAGCTGTTCTCTTATGTGTAAAGGTGTATAAGACTGTGTTAGCCAAAGGGACCTTAACTTCACGTATATTTTACCTACAAGTGTGTTAATATGACTACTCCAGGTAAGATTATTATTAAAGATTACACCGAGATTCTTAGCACTATTCACGATTTCAATTTTTTCCCCATTAATTAAAATGTCAACATTGTTAATAGGACTGATCGTTCTCTTGTGTATTATTATGCACTTTGACTTTAGAGGGTTTCCTGTTTCCAATTTTAAAGAAATGTTTTAAATTATTAAATTAACAAATAAATTGCGATCTACTTTAAAGAAAATGTCTCTCTTTTTCCTTGCACCATCACTTTTAGCTAACTTTTAGTGGTTGAAAGGAAGTAAAAAAAAAATATATTTGTTTTAGTATTTTTAGTACATATTTTAAGCTTTTATTATCATATGCTTCGGATTTAATTTAGCGAAGTGTACTTTAAAAATCAATTAAAGAAACACGAATCGAATTGAAGGAGCGTTTTTGTGCTTGTATTTAGGTTAGTGTGGTTTTTTTTTGCTTTGATTTGTATTTTTGGCTTTATAGAAAACAATAAACATAGAGGTACCCATTATACTGGAAACCAGGAGCGGTCAATAGACTCCTTGGGGGCAGGGGAAATATAAGCAAATATTTTTAGAAGGGGTTTTTTTTCTTTATTCTCACCATTCTTTGTCAACATGATTTGCACGACGGGTCTATGGAGCCCAGGGAGAAGAAAATAGGCCCTCCACCGATGTGAAGCGTATTTCAAATTCGGTACGGTTGAGTATAGCCCTCTTACTTCTTTTTATGTAATATTTTATCCCAATAAATTTTAACACATTATAACCCACTGTACCTTATAATAGAATCTAAATAGTAGTGTAAATTTTAAGTATTTTGTTCTTGCTGTTGCTCAAAAAGTTCTATTGTTGTTTTTTCTAATGAATTAAATTAGTTTTGAAATCTTAGTTCATAGTTATAACTTTTATTTTACTTCTCCTTCATCCTATTACTGTTCCATTATTTTTTTCTTTATTTGGAAAACAAAAGTTTCTTGTTTCATTTACAAAATGCTTTTTACTAGATTATAAATGATAATAAGTTGTCTCTTAATTATGTTAAATTAAAGTTTTTTTAGTTTTTTTTTTTTTGTTTTAGCTGTCATATCTTTTATACTTCTCTGCTTTCTTCGCACACTGTCTATGTGTTGGAGTAAAAGAAACACAGATTTAGGCCATATAATTGTAAAAAAATTATTTTGTACAAAAATAAAGATAAAAGAGAAAATAAGAAAAACCGTAAATAAAATGACTCTTTAATTCTTTATTTAAGCGCACAAATTTAATTTTAATTAAAAATTTAGTATTTCTTTTTACTTTTTCAACTTTTTACATATTTTTTCAACAGATTAGTTTATAAGATTAGAGAGACACTGTCGCCTGTAGTTAGAAAGTTAATTTATCACGGCAGCTGTCAGTGTCACATTTCAACATTGTTTGTCGTTGTTGTTTCACAATGGCAGCTGCAGTTGAAAATTGTATTAGTGCTTTTCATATGTGTATAGTCACAATCCTTTCAAGTGAACTTATGTCACTCATTTTGATAACTGTCTACTGTCTACAAGTGCTCCTACCTCTAGTCCCTCCTCTATTAAATGGTTTATTTTCTTTTGTTCTGTTTTTTAAAGAAGTAAGAATGAATTGCAGTTTTAACGTAGACAGCAGACAAAAATATTTGTTTACATTTCTTTACACGAAGGTTATTAAGACTGTATTTTTCTCTTCAACAATTGACATATTTTTAAATTAAAGTTTTTAATAAATTTTGCAAACGATTAGTTGTCTTTGCTGTGACTAGACTATTTAAATTTAAAATTGATATTTTCATATTAAAGAACATTAAAAAAAAAAAAACAATTATAGAAATCAATTTATGAGCTGATTTACAAAAAAATTGGTTAGAAACTAAAAAACAAAACAAAATTATTAAATACTTTTGTATAAAGTTTAAAGTCTTAACGACAGACTTCTAAAATTTACAGATTAAAATAATCATGGCGGTCCATACTCAAAAAATTCCAAAACAAGGTTGACTTTCTTTTCTTACTCTTCAATAAGTCTCGAACAACCATAACGTTAACTTAGTAATGTTAACTTAAAAGACGCGACTTCACTCTTTAGGTTAATGGATCTCACATTCCTTATCTCAGTGAGACAATATATCAAGTCATGTCCTGTTACGTGGCTAGTTATTAGCTAAAGGTGCTTAGATGGTTTCTGCAACATTAAGGTAAAGGAAATACCACAATTCCCAAAATAAATTCAAAACATCCCAAAATTGAAATTGTTTTTAGTCTTTTGCCCATAAAGTCCACATATGGACAAGGGGTTATAAAATGCTTTCAGCAATAGTTGGGAGTATATATATAGATTTATTACGACAGTATTCTTTTTACGATCCCGAATTTGGAAAATAGGCTAAAACCAACATTTTGATGTAAAATCTAATCTTATTTTGAAATTTTTCCACAATATTTTAAATTTGTCTCACTAAGTGTAGAAACACAACAGACGACGGTAACGATATTTCAATACAAATTTGCCATAAGTTACCGTTCAATGATAATGCCGCTGAGATAAAGTTTATGTAATTTTCTTGTTGGTTTTTATTATTCTCATATTTTTTCTCTTACTGACCTACAGTTAAATTGTAAGAGCCACAAATTATTTAGGAAATTATTGTCATTTCTTTTTATTTTGATATTATTGGCATGGTTCAATTATGTATGGAACAAAATATCGGCCAAATAGCCCCGCGATCTCGGCGACACACCTCAATCCGATGCTCCAAATTTTCGATGACGATGAGGCATAATTGAAGTTTTATGCCGTTAAAGTGCCGAATTATCTAATCCTTTAGCTGTTGAATTGTTGCTGGCTTATTGACGTACACCCTTTCTTTCAAATAACCTTAAAAGAAAGAAGTTCAAAGGTATCAAATCACTTGATTTTGGCGACATTGAAATTGTAGCGCAAAAGATACATAAACATATACAATTATAATCTTCAGGTTCTTGGAGTAGATTCTAATGTCATGTACATGGTAAATTTACACTCAATTTTCATATTAAATTATAAAAGTTTTAAACAAAATATTTTTGAAAAAAAAAAAACATATAACGGAAATGTAAATAATATTGACAATGCTGTCAGCCAGTCGTCGTTGTTTTGTGTATTAATTCTCAGTAATGACATATCGTACCGTTATCGTCGCCTGTTGTGTTCCTACTCTAACTATAGGAAAAAAAGATATTTTAACAATAACGAAAAATCAAAAAAACCTTCATTTATAGATATTAGCTAGATCTTCTAGAGACCACGCATAATTTTTAAAAATCAAGCTCTAAAAGAATTTGTAGGAGGGAGGTACCCAACTTTGAAACTACATGGCGTCACCCCTGTCAAGTGGATGGTGCCCACCGTCAAAACTTAAGCTAAAATACACCTCTGCTGTGCTCATACCAAATTTTGGACAAATAGCTGAGTTATTTATAAAATATATTGATTCTACCCCACAGTGCATTGCTAAGAGAGGTGTATTTGTTAGATATTAAGGGTCCACATAGTAATGCACTTATAGCCGCCAGAAAATCGATGTCCTTGATTCAGTGGGTTTCAGTGTCTAATAATCATTTTATTATTTTCCAGTAAATATGTGTATGTGTATCTGCGAAAACTGTTTATAGTAAATTTATTTGTTCGATTTCATATTAAGTCCTTACCTCTGCGATAGTCATATGTTTTCTATAAATTCTCATTATAAATTACATGGTAGTGCAGTGTATATAATAGTGTATATAATAAATTAATCATGAATATGGGATTTAATATTTACCAAATAGAGCTACACAGGAGTACATTGCAACACAGGCCTTTCTAATTTATTTATTTATTCATGCAGACAAGTAAAAATTGTAATTATTGATCAAAGGTAGCATCTCAAAGTATGGGAGGGTTAAATAAACTATAAGTTTTCAGTTTGTTCCGAAAGTTTTATAAATACACAGAAACAATTTTGCACTAATCGAAAGGTTTTAATTAGTTCCAAATACAATTTTAATTAATTTTTTAACTGATTCAATTATTTATTTAATTAAGAAAGAAAAAAAGAAAATTCTAAACAAATAAATAATTGTATTTATAAAACATTACTTAAATTTGTATCTGAAACTAGTTAAAACCTTTGATTAGTGAAAAATGTTTTTTTCGGTGTATAATATTTCTAGATTTTCTAAAAATTTAGCGAAAGTTTTGCTAATGATCGGCTTGTATTCTGTGTACTGACCTATCGGGGCACACAATACAAATTTTAATTTTCTTGAAAATCAAATTAGTCACCTTTTGGATTAAGGATATTTGTATCGTCAAAAAAAGGTTTTTTTTCTTTAATATTAATACACTTAGTTCTTTGTCTCTCTAAGTTTTTATGCTGTCCAAAAAATTAGATTTTACAAGGCCATCAAAATAGGATCCTTTTTAAAAAATAACCTCTTAAACCTAAAAGGTCTTACTGATCATGCATTTTTAAAAATTTGGTAAACTGGCTAAATGCAGAGAGTAGGCTGGATGTGGTCAAGTGCGTACTACGTTGAAATGCCCCCTGCAATCCAAAAACCATAACCATAGCCATAACGATGTTGGCCGACAGACCCACCTTAACTTACTTTGATGCACTTTCACTAAAAGAAATCTACTGTTTCAATTATTCTTAGGTCTGGAATATTGTGAAGGCCAAACGTTTTTTTTGAAGTGGTCATAAAGTTAAGCTTATGGTCGAGTGTGATCCCATCGCATAGATAGCACTTTTATATCGAATTGTTTAGTGCCTCGGTTGTGGCACTATTATCATTTGAAGGATTTTATCAACTATTTCTAACATGACCACCTCATTCAGGCGAAATGAACGATTTGCGTCATTCATGCTGATACGATCACAACAGATGCAGTAAACTTTTACTCATTAAACTCGATGGTTCAGAGTCCCCGTAATATTTATCGAGCCTTTCCTTGGTTTTGGTTATACTTTTTGTACGTGAAAAATATTGTTTAATTAGTATCTACATGGAATTCCAATTTAAGAAGGTTTTGTGGAACAAGATTAACGTGAGTACCTGCCTACTGGCCTAACCTCACGGTGGTCTTACCACCGAGTGAAACTTAGGCGTAGACTAGCGCCCCCATTGTGTAGTATAACAACACTTTACGATTGCCACCAATCGCTTTTTGTGTGTGATACAGTCACAATGAGTAGCAATTTATATAATATGGCAAGCCTTTCCAAGGCAAGCCTAGATCCACATTATAACCTCTTGCTTAGGGGTTTGGAGACTATCCAAACTCCGTCTGTTAAGAGTCCAACAGCACACTTGATCGACCTTGCACCTTACCTACATCAATCGATCTTAAACCACAACCATCACGTGTACCCCCGAAGGGGACCTCACCAATAACCGGTCACAGAGAGGATAGGCTCTCTGTGGGCCACCGATTCCCGTGGTACCAGTCCTTTGGGCACTGGTCGGGCCTCGAAGTGGACCCGTATGTTTTAACACACAGACCTTTTCTTTCAGATTTAGGCTCTAGGAACCCTAGCGTCTGGTGCCCCTATTTTCCCCGAGTGAACCGCGTCAAAGCATTTGCCATATTCCTGCAGTGACAATTGGAACCCCCGGGGGTATTTAAGAAGGTTTGTTGCTAACAAAAATAATCTAAAAATTCGACAATAGTCCAGTAATATAAAGTAGTAAATGTGAGTAAATCATTGAAAGTTAATTCGCTGGACCTAAGAAACTGAATTATTATAATCGCTCAAATTATTGTCTTCAAAATATTTTTTCCTTTAAAGTTTCCCTACATAAAGAAATTATCCTTTGCAATTGTGAGTTCCAATATAAAAAAAAACCCAAATATGTTTATTATTCATAATTATTTAAATTGTCTTCCATATTAACGATTTCGCACTTTCATTTTCGTCTTCATCAGCATTTCTTTAACTCTAACATAATCGATAGTAGCTGCAATTGTTCTTTTTATGCTTTTCAAATACAAATTGCTTGAACACAAACTTTTTGTTCACAAAGTCGAAAATTGCGTTGAATTCGTGATAAGATTATTTAATTAACTCGAATATAATTTCAAGAAAAATAAAAGTTATAAGCGCAAATAATTTCGTTAGTTTAGTACTAGTTTAATTTGAATTCGTTGAAATTAGATTCAAACATATAAGTTTCCCATTTAAAAATATACAGTTGCTACTCATACTTCTGCTACCAAACTAAACAGAAAACTCATAATAACATTCACATGAATCTATACTTCTAAGTTCACACATATACATATGCATGTGTATTCATTAATTTTCTAACAACATTTGTGTAGAATTCGCACCATGTACATATATATGTAGCAAGTAGCTTTATGAAATTAAAACATTCAGAAATTGTATTTTATTTAACTCCTTGTTTTTTTTTTGGGGGGTAGGAAAAGATTTGAGCAGTAAACATTTATTAAATAACACACGTCCTGATTGTCGTACATTCAGTGCAAACTTTATAATCAAATTTTGGAAAATATAAGTTTTATTTAGTTTAAATAATAGGAAATATTTTAATATGTTTATGTTGAAACTGCAGCTGTTACTACATTTAACGCACACTAAATCATTAACACTTACAATCATATTTTTTTAAAAACCAGCTTACACATCAAAACTCTAACGACTACGAATAACTCGTCTGCATCACTGCCATCTTTAACTGGAAAATACTTTTCTGACGGGAGTTTAATCTACATACATATACATATCTATTCTTATAATAAAACATAACTTATTTCCTGTAACTCTGCCTTCTTTCGCATCACGTAAAAACTACTGCATGGATTTTAACAAAATTTTGTGAGGAGGTACCTTAGTATTCCGATTCAAATATTATCCAAAACCAAGGAAAGGCTCGATAAATATTACGGGAACTCTGAACCGTCAATTCAAAGAGTAAAACGTGGTTTACTAGGGTCTGTTGTGGTCGTGTCAGCACAAGTGGCGCCAATCGTTCATTTTGCCTGAATGAGGTGGTCATGTTAGAAATGCTGAAATGTTAAAATCCTTTAAATGATAAAAGTGCTTCCACCGAGAGGATTTCGCATGAACTATCCGATATAAAAATGCTATCCGCGCGATGGGATCATACTCGACAACAAGCTTAAGTTTATAACCACTTCGGAAAAACGTTTGGCAATGTTTAGACGCAAAGCCTAAGTGAAGCCGTTACAATATTCCAGGCCAGAGATCAATGGAAACTGTGAATTTCTTAAGGTGAAGGTGCATCAAAGCAAGTTAAGGTGAGTCTGTCGACCAGCATCGTGATGACTATGGCTTAGGTTATGGTTTTAGAATGCACGGGGCACTTATACGCGGTATCCTACATTTAGCCAATTTTCCAAATTTAAAAAAATGAAAATCTAGAAATACGCTTGAATTTAATGCGGCTATAGGTCTTTCAATAATAAAAATAATAAACAAAAACCATATATTTAATATTTTATTATTTTTATTTTTGCTTTCCGATATTTCGGTTAACTTCGTTAACCATTTTCAAGGATTATTTAAAAAAATTTGAGCACGGCTTGGCTGACTTCCAAAATGTATCAATACAAAGCCTGTACACATTTGTGCTACCGTATTTTAATCATGTTCATATGCAAAGTTTCTTTACAATGCATAAACTTTAAAACCGATGCCCTGATTGCTTGTTTACTGCGTTAATAATACTTGTCAACGGCGTTTTGAAAGGGTATACATTGTCAATGTTTTGTACTGCGGCATTAAGAAACACTTCACTTTGTTCGAAGACAAAGCAATTGACGTTTTAGAAGTCATCCCTTTTTAAATTAGCAACATGGCCGTCTACTTGTTAAGCTTTTTGTCAACTGAAACATTAGAAATATTATACACCGAAAAAAAAAACCTTTTCCACCAATCAAAGGTTTTAATTAGCTTCAGATACAAATTTAAAGTAATGTTTTATTGATTCAATTATTTATTTGAATAAAATTTTATTTTTTTCCTTTCTTAATTAAATAAATAATTGAATCAATTAAAAATTTAATTAAAATTGTGACTGGAACTAATTAAAATCTTTAATTGGTGTTAAATTGTTTTCTGTGTATTTATAATGCTATCGGAACAAACTGAAAACTCATAGTTTATTTAACTCTTCCGTACTTTGAGGTGCTACCTTTGATCAATAATTATAATTTGTAGTTATCTGCACGAATAAATAAATTAGAAAGGCGTATGCTGCAATGTACTCCTTGTATTTCGCAAAAATATCTTATTTCCAAGAGAAATAAGCATATTTAAGGCACCTTTTATTTTTGTAAGCGCGGTATTTTAAACACGATTGCGCAACAAAAGGCGCTGATTTAAAATAATGACAAAATATGAATTGCTTAATGCCAAATAGCCAATTGATAAAATTTGTATTTGACTTGTAGTTTTACTTTGTGGAATTACATTGTTATTAAAATATTCTAATTTTTAAAATGTTGAAGTTTTTTATAAATTTTGGAATTTTATCCAGGGATGGGTACCTTTATTGTAAGTAAATACGTATATATGAAGCACTATAAAAGTAAGAGGCTTAAAATTTGGTGTGGATTATATTTAAAGCAAACAAAATATTGTCAGGACGCACACAACGTTGCGGGCACAGCTAATTTAATAATAAAATTAAAATTTATGTTTTTGAAATATGGTTTTGGACTCTCCTAAAAAATTTTTAATTTTATGTTATGACAGTTTTATTATTAATTGTGCGATATGTATATCTCCGACTTAACAGCAAACATGTAAAAGATAATGTAGTTAATTATACCAAATATCTTAAGCTTAATATCTTAGAGTATGTATGTAAATAGAATTCATGTAGATTGCCTTATAAAGAATTTTGTTCAAATAATTTACACCTTCTTCTAACTACATTTTAAAACTTGAATGCTTTTAAGCGTGTAAAAGGCGTTTCGTACATATATACAATATTTAGTTTTATAAAAAAGTACTTTAGTTAAAATTCATTTTAAAAGCCTTACAATGGATAAATTTAATAGTTTGGGGCCATGGTTCATTTCAGATAAAACTTTGAAAGTGTTTCTCTTGACTAAAGAGCATGTTCATTTCATTTGACTCTAGAAAAATATGATAAAAAAATGCTAAACTTTATGAAAACTTTAACGCAGGTTTCACCCTGTATATGTATAAAAACTCTTTCACATGCAGACACACTTCTATTACATACAATTGGAAAACTTTATTGCAAGTACTAAGTAAATGAAAGAAAGAGTTGTAGAACAAATTACAAGTTAAGAAGAAAAAAAAAAAACAGCAACATGAAGTAAAAGTCGAAGAACTTTAAATCCGCGCTGAAAATCCGATTAATACGGATTGAATTTCTACTAAATCTTCGTGTATAAAATAATATTGAAAGTAAAGAAAATAAAAATACAATTGTTTCTAGCGAATACAAGAATTCCTTTGCATGTTTGTCTGTCTGCTTGTTGGACTGTTAATGTGAACGTGTATAAGAGCATACAAACGCAGACATTATTATGTAACAAAAGTTATTTGGAATATTAGTGCGGCAGTCATTAGTTTAAGATTTTTGTTTTAAACTATTTGACAATAATAAATAGTTCACTAAATAAAAAGTTAATAAACTGAAAATGTCATCATTATGTGATATTTTATATTTAACCAATATAAAAGCCGAGCTTGGTTATACTTCAGAAGTTAGAATTATGCTTCTTCGTTTGCAAGAAGAAAATATAAGTACTTAGTGACAGAATGTTGCATTAAACACATAGGCAACAGTAGGCTATCCACCAAAATTTGCTACAACTGAAAAACACACATTGATATGAAATAATTTGTTTTGAAGGCATCATAGTTACATGGCTAGGACATCCGTTGGCGCTGTCTCTTAGGACAATTTCTACTATCGTAATAGACCAGGAATAGATCAAGATTGCTGTAACAGAAGATTTCCGTACATGAAATATTTTTTTAAAATTTTGTTGTTGCACTTAGTAAACGTAATGGAACACAAAACAGCAACTTTAAAAACAAAACCGCAACTTTAAAAATTTTTGTGTGTATATTTCCGTCTGTCTGTCTGTGTTCGCATCACGTAAAAATTATTGAATGCATTTCAACAAAGTTTTGTGATGAGGTACTTTAGTATCTTGGTTCAAATATAGGGTACTTTTTCCACAAAAAAGGTCTCACTTCCAAGGGAAGACAGAGAAAAAGTTGTGAAAGTTCGCAATTTTACCAATTTAAAAGTACGGCAAATTTGACAGCACCTATTTTTTAGAAACCATTTATGGAACTCTACAATAATCTTAGAATTTTATATGAATTTTAGAATTATATCCAGGGATGGGTAGCTCTATATAAAGAATATGCATAAACCATAACTGAAGCACTATAATAGTATGAGTCATAAAATTTGAATATTAAATGTTGTAGATTACTTTCATTTAATATTCAATTAGGCAGGAGACTACACGAAGGCGAATGCAGCCAGCGGAATTTGTCGTATAGCCGCTGCCATATATTATAAGCTCATTTGTCGACCAACTAATATGGCCTCGTCAAAAATGCTAAAGAAAATTTACAAACATATATTGTTAACGTGAGAAAAATGCAGATTGGGAATTAGTTGCACATAATAAGCTTCGTGAAAAGTACTTTTTGCAGATTAATTAGCATGGATAAAACGAGGCTCCATAGCCAGAGAACTGCAGATGTGATCAAGATAAACGTTGGCACCTTGCAGTGTTGGCTATTATCCGACGTTGGTCTTACCACTGAGTGAAATAAAAGTGTAGACTAGCGCCCCTTTTGTCTAGTACAGCACTCTTTACGACAACGTACCATGGCAACCATGTTGCACTAGACATACTGCACAGTCACATTGAGTAGCAATTTATAGAACATGGCAAACCAAAGTCTCATGTTCTAACCTCTTGTTTAGCACACTTTAATCAACAAAGCTCTATCCCTGCACACACCGATCTTAACCACCACGTGAACCTCCGTGGTGGGTCCTCACCAACAAACGGCCACAGAGAGGGTCGGCTCAATGTGGGACCACCGGTTCCCACAGGCCCGGTCGGGCCTCGAAGAGTACCCGTAATATCACAGACCTGTTTTTCAGATTCAGGTTCCAGGAACCCTGGTGTCTGGTGCCCCATTTAGCCCAAAAGCAGTTTGTCAAAGCTTTTACAAATCCTGCAGTGACAGTTAGTACCCTCGGAGGAACTAAGGAACTGCAATGGCATTCATACGTTTAACACGCTCTTGACTTTAAATTAATTAGTCCTTGCATTATATTGACTCTGTGATTTAAATCATCATTCGCCTCATATTAATGAATTCGGATTTTTTTTCATTCCGATCAACAATAATTTTTTTTTATCAAGATCACAACGCAAAAATTTAAAACGAAAGGATGTGAATTGTTGTTTATGATGGTAGTTTAGAAGAATGACGTCGAAGAAATTTCTTTAAGCACAAAAAAGTAGTCATTTGGCGTTCTCTTAAAGCGTTTACATAGTGATTTTTTTAAAACAACTTTATTAAAGTAATTCAAACATGATCGGCTTGCCAGAATAAAATCAACATTCGGGGTGCTAAATGTGAATAAGCATTTTAGTGTATGATAAAATCAAGAAAAATTTGTTTTTTGCAGTCCATCATTTAATACCGCTTCTGCAATGGTGTCCATTAAAAATAGTCTCTTCTTAGATTTTTTCCTCTATCTTCATTTTCCTTTTCAAAACTTAAAATAACTATTGCTAGGGTACGAAAGATTTTCGAACAAGGTAAGCTTCAATTTGTGTATACTTTAGGAAGAATTACGGATTCTATCGATTTATCGAATTTTAAAATTTTATATATTTTCTTGTATAGATCAAGTAATTTTAAGACATTTTTAAAATTTCATTTTTATATCCTATACTTTCATTGCCTTAGATATAAATCTAAGGTTTAGAACTGTTGCCACAAACTAGGTGTTTTGAGATTTAAAAATCAAAAATAAAAATTGGCTACCCACCTAATGATTGCTGAATTTATTTAAGTATAAGTTTCAGCGTGTATGGCAGTAACTATTTAAACGGAAGAAAAATCATTGAAAATATAAAACAAGTTCACATGTGACTGCGTACATTAATGTAAGAACTTTGTCTTTTGAGTTTTTCTGTTATTTTTTTTTTTTTCTCCTTTACTACTTGGTACAACGGGGTTAGGAGTTCAAATTTTCTGCACTTGCTCTAAATGTTAGCAAGGATTGTTATATTTATTTGTAAATGAATGAGTGTGTCTGTTTTTGTGTTGTACGTATATGAATATGGGTTAAATTAACTTATTTTTCTCAAACTATTATTTTGGGTGAAGCAATAATGAATGAATTTATTCGAACGTTTCTTATGTTTTTTTAACTTTTTTTTTTTTGAATACAACTACAATTTAGTGGAAACTAATGTGTTTCTGTGATTATTGTCTTACTGAATTTTAATATAGTTTCTATCCCCCAACAATTATGCTAGTTCAATGCAAACTTAAAGCAGTGCAAATACATTAGCTCATTGGCATCATCTCTATCCTAAGTTTAGATTGCAAACTTTTACTTTATAATTCAATCCTTAAACCAATTTGGTGTTATGGGTCTCAGTTATGGCGTACCGCTTCAGCTTCCACTTTAGAAACAATTTAAAGACGTCAAAATAAGATTTTACGAACAATTACAGCCGCACCCTGGTATATTAAAATTTCGAACATCCATAAAGATCTAGATCACAGAGGTGACCAAGTTAATTATAGCAATAACTGTGTCATCATACAGTTTTTTGTCTAGCACTGGCTGGACTTCAATATACATATAACGGGTTATACATTTTGCGGTTTCAAAAGTAAACGTAAATAAAACACATTTTTTAGGGTTCCGTACACAAAGTGTAAAAACGAAACCCTATTGTTTTCGCTACAATGTCTGTCCGTCTGTCAGCGCCTTTTATCTCTGGAACCGTAATCACAGATGATGTATAGTTGTTGCCGCTATAGCAACAAATACTAAAACTTATAGGGTATTCCGATAGAGAGGTGTTATTCACGAATATGTGCTTATTACTTGAACTGTAGGAGGAATTCACTAAAAATATGCAAGCACTAAATTAAAATTAGTTCGCTATATAAACAAGTCTGAAAAAAATAAACCTAAAAATTTAAGGGTGTTCCGATAGTGGAGTGATTTGCATGTATAAGGCCTAAGTATTGAACCATAATAGGTAGACTCTTGAAAATTTTACCAAAGGTGTATAACTATGGCCGCTATAGCAAAAAATATTAAAACTTATAGGGTGTTACGATAAAGAGGTGTTATTTACGAATATGTGTTTATTTCTTACAAATAGTATTTAAAACTTAGTTCGCTTTATAAACAAGTCTAAAAAAATAAACCTAAACATTAAAGGGTGTTCCGATATTGATGTGCTTTGTATGTGTAAGGCCTAAGTTTTGAACCATAATAGGTAGACTCTTGAAAATTTTACCAAAAGTGTATAACTGCGGCCACAACACCAAAAAATACTAAAACGTAGGGTGGGCCAAAAGTGACGTGTTATTTACGTTTAGTTCTTTTTTTTTGAGTTGAAAGAGGAAACCACTTACAATTTGCAGACTGTAATTAAAACTATGTTTGTTTTATAAACAAGTATACAAAATTAAACTCAAATATTAAAGGGTGTTCCTAAGTTTTGAATGAATAGGTGGAATCTTGAAATTTTTACAGGAAGCGTATAACTATGTCCACTATAACAAATAATAAAAATTAAAGGGTTTTCCGCCAGTGACGTGATTTGCATGTATAAAGCCTTATTTCTTGAACCGTAACAGGTAGACTCTTGAAATTTTGTACAGAAGATGTGTTGCCATGGCCGATATGACAATTACTAAAAATTAAAGGGTGTTCCGACAGTGACATGTTTTTCACTAATAGTGACTTATTTTTTAATCGCAATAAGTAGACTCTTAATATATTTATAGAAAGGAAGTTGCCATGGCCTTTATAATGAATAATAAAATTAAAGGGTGTTCCGACAGTGACATGATTTTATAAACCGTAATAGAGACCCTCTTGAAATGTTTGCAGTAGATGTGTTACTTCGGCCGCTATAACAAATACTTAAAATTGAAGTGTGTCTATTAGTAATGTGTTTTTCACGAATATTATCTTATTTTTTTAACCGCAATAGGTAGGCTTCTGATATTTTAATAGAAATTGTATTACCATGGCCGCTATAAAATGAATTACATATTAAAATTTAAAGGGTGTTCTAATTATGATGCAATTTTCGCGAATATTACTTTAATTTTAAAATTTAAGGGTGTCCCATAGGACATAAAGAAATAAACAACTGGAATTTTTAAATTATATTGAACATAGTACGGAACCCTACGTGTGTGAGTCTAACTCGCACTTGACTAATTTATTATTATAAAGTTTAAACGTTGACACTATGTGTGAAACACTACATCATTTATATGACCACCACGCGAAGTGTTGCAAGCATTGATTCGTTTGAGATAATTTTCGACCACTTTTTGACACATATTGGGGGATATCACAGCCATAACTTGACGAATGTTGGTTTTAAGTGCTCAAGAGTTCGACCATAACTCTCCGAATTGGCGGTGACACACATTCGGGTCGTCGGCAACACTTTCACTTACAGCAGCCATATTTTCAGCGGAACGAGCGAAACGATGATGCACAGGCCTTACAATATCTGTAACCGCTCCAGTCTCTTCAAATTTCTTCACAATTATCTCCATGGCTGTGCCAGAATCACTATTTTTAATAATTTTTATGCGTTGTGTGATAGTTAAGCGATCCATTTTGGTCAATGTCAGACTTTCAACTGAAATAAATAAAATTGGTTTAACAACTTAGTTTGACAGATGTCGAATTTGAAACCACGAAATGGATAACCCTGTACATATATATTTTAATTTTATTTTTTCTTTTTTCTTTAACTTTTAAAATTTGTGACTTCTGCCGAGTACCATTCTCGTTTTGTTTTGGCTTTAATTGCATTAACGGTTTAAATTAAATTTGTTCAACCATTTTAACAATTATTTGAATTTAAATTTTTAATTTATAACATATAATATAGTTTTTCTAAACTACAGTGTTTTTATAATTTAGGTTCAAAGACTTATATGACTTAAGAAAAAGTTTTTTTTTAATAAAGACAAAAAGTGCGAAAAATTATATATGAAAGACCCCAATAGTGGAGAAAATCGGTACACATATAATTAAATGCCATGTCCTTATTCCGTTCAGTATTGTTATTTATTTAAGTATAAATCATCTTAAACTACTAATCTTTTATTGAGTATCCAATGTACACTTCATTACATCAAAATGTTTTAAAAGTTGATTTCATGTATGTATGTATGCGTTTTTGTGTACATGATAAATATTTAATAGACCGATTTTTTTCTAATAATCCTTTCGTTTTTATATAAATATCCTTTCAAATATAGTTTTCGTTCTTCTTCTTTTTTTGTGCGCATTTTTGCTCTGTATTATTTTGCAATAAACAGTTTGTTGTTGGCACATTCTCAATAACAATTTATTCTATACGTTACGATTGGCGGCAGTTATAACAGTGGATCGAACTTATTTGCGGATGTGTGGCAAAGGGTGTTGCAATTAGTGAATGTAGTTTTAAAATGTGTGCGGGAGATTAGTGTGATACTTTTAGCAGGTGAATTTTGTTCTGCTGAAATTTTTCGGAATTAAAAAAAGGTAGGTAGTATTTTGGAAGGTAGTATTTTTTATACTTGTCGTATACTCCATACATGCCAACAAGCAACCGAATCCACAATCGACATTTGCTGGTAATAATACTTTTCTAGCATTCCAAATCTACTTGCTGCACCATATATATTTTATTTGGAATTGAGGTTTAAAATAAATATGTAAAACAAAGATTAATAAACTAAACTGTAAAACCATGGAGTGATAACAAGAACCACATAATATTCTCTGTAACAATATATGGCTGCGACGAACAAATTTTGATTGGTTTTAACATTACATATGTCACGATACACATGTTAAGGTTAAAAATTCATCATTAAATGGTTACCAAGCGGAAAAAATGCAACAAACGCATAAGCATTTCAAAATAATATATTAATGTCTAACCATAATATATTAATAATATACAAAATATGTTAGCTTTAACCGTATATAACCAAAGATAGACTAAAAGAGCAAACAAAAACTTTTATTATACAACATTATGGGTAATTAGCATCATATTAGATAATAACAAATATTTGTGTTGTATTGGATTGTGCTTAAAAAAAATTGTAAATTATTTTTTGTGAATTTGTATACATACATACAGACATAGTCATATCTATTTACACAAATTAAAAATTTTAGTATTTTTAGTTATCAGAAAAATGTTGCTTCTATGTGAATAAATTTGCGACAAGAAAACTTCAGTTCTAGTTTGTGCGTTGATAAGTGCGGACGCGATTTTTTTTAAGCTCGCAATTGACAAAAACAATAACAAAAAGTGTGAATAAATTCAAACAAAGCAAAAAATAAAACTTGTTTTTAATACAACAACAAAGTGTTTTGTAAACATTTTTTCTTTCTCTCTTTTTTCTTTTTTTTACAACGGCATTATCACTTTGCTACTTTAAAAAAAAACAAAAACAATAGGGGCTAATGAGCCTCTTTAATTTAAGTAACAAAAATGTAGACAATTTTGATTTAAATAAAAACAATAAAACTGAAAATAATTTGTGTTTAAACACTACGCCAGTTCTACGTGCCCAATCTTGTTCGTCGCTTTTGATAACCGATGACAATAAAATAACTACAAACAAGTCGCCTTTTGTACAAAGTGTTACCAAAACTAATATGGATAGTGTAAAACCCAAGACGCAAGTGGGAATGGACAGATACATTACGGTATTAAAAAAGAGGTCGAAGCCCTAAATCTTCGCAGCTTGCACCAATGTCTAAAGTACATAAAGACAAGGGCTCTAATGAAATAAATTCCCATAATCGTTTTGCTATTTTAGATAGTGAAACAAGTGAACATAAAACGGCAATTAAGTCGTTCAAACCACCTCCAGTTTATTTAAGGAAGAAAAATTCGAACGACTTAATAAAAAAGTTAATTACAATTATTGGCGAGAACTCATTTTATGTAATTCCCATCAAGCGTGGTAACATTGATGAGACAAAAATACAATTCATTGATGAAAGCAGTTATCGGAAAGCAGTAAACGAGTTTGAAAGCTGTAAAAAGAACTTTTATACCTATCAGCTGAAGAGTAGTAAAGGTCTACAGGTAGTCATTAAAGGTGTAGATTCATACGTTGATCCAGCTGAAATAAGAGCCGGACTCCAAAAAGCGGGTTTTAAAATAAAAAGTGTTGATAATCTCCGTAATCGGGAACGTGTCCCCCAACCACTATTTCGCGTTGAACTGGAACCTGGAGATATCAGATTGAAGAAGAACGAAACGCACCCCATTTACAATCTGAAATACCTGTTACACCGTAAAATAACTGTAGAGGAGCCGCATAAGCGTCCAGGACCTGTCCAGTGTCTAAATTGTCAAGAATATGGTCATACTAGGGCTTACTGTAAGTTGCCTCCGGTTTGCGTTGTATGTGTCGAGCTACATTGTTCCGCCCAATGCGACAAAGCAAGGGATGACTCGAAAGTTAAAAAATGCAGCAATTGCGGTGGAAACCACACTGCTAACTACAGAGGCTGTCCAGTTTTTTCCATTGTAAGGAAAACCACTCAAAAACTAAATACTCCTGCTAAGCACCAACAATATCGAGCAAATGCTCATTATCCTCAGTTAGCCCAACCAACAACACAACATGTTTCATACGCAGATATGGTAAAAACCAATCATACTTCAGTACATAAAGCGGCACCGACAACTAATTCTACTCCTAATTTGCAATCGCATCCTAAAGAACAAACACCATCTGGTAATTTTAATCGTCTCGAAGCAAGCATCGAGACATTAGTGCATTCGATAAACAGTTTTATGAGCTCTATGAGCAGCATGATGCAAGAAATGGTACGCACGCAATCTACTATGTTGCAGGCGTTACTTAACACACCATGAACTGTTTAAAAATATGTTTCTGGAACGCAAACGGCTTGCGCCAACACAAAAATGAACTCGAGTACTTCCTTAAGAAGGAACAAATTGATGTCATGCTGGTTTCAGAGACTCACTTAACAACAAATAGCTTTTTTAAAATAAATGGCTATATCTTATATGACACCAAAGACCCCCGTGGCAGAGCATGTGGTGGTTCAGCAATACTAATAAAGGCTCGAATCAAACATTATTTACAGTGTGATTCTTGTGAAGATTACCTACAAGCAACAAACATCTGCATTGAAGAATTTCATCAAAACTTTGTAATTTCTTCGATTTATTCACCTCCTAGGCTTCAAATATCAGAGAATCAATATAGCGATTTCTTCAAATCACTAGGTCCCTGCTTCATAGCATCAGGCGACTACAACGCCAAACATACATTTTGGGGATCACGCCTAATAACTCCAAAAGGTCGTGTTTTGTTTGACACAATTTCAAAAATGCATCTGAATGTGATATCGAGTGGACAACCCACCTATTGGCCTACTGATCGACAAAAAATACCTGATGTTATCGATTTTGGCGTGATTAAGGGTATTCCGAGAGAAACGATTAAAGCTGAAGCGTCACTTGAATTATCCTCAGATCATTCACCCACTATCGTCTATATATGGGACAAACAAAACATCATATCACCAATGACTATCACAAGCATAAATTGGCTGAAATATAGAAAGTATCTTAGTACTCATTGTTCGGAAAACATCCCGCTAAGAACACCTGAAGACGTAGAGCGCAGTCCTATTGATCTTGGCCAAAACCTAAACTCAGCTGCCCAACATTCAACAATAACCCGACAATTAGCTAGATACAATCAAATTTATTCTGCAGATATCGAACGGATCTTGGCTGAAAAAAGAAAAATTCGTAGAGAATGGCAATCACAGAGATCTCCTCAACACAAAAGCAGACTTAAAGAATGCACGAACCGGCTAAGAGACATGCTGAAATCTCGAAGAGTAGCATCCCTGAAAACCTATTTGGGAGACCTAGACGCACCAGCACTGGTTGGACTTAACATGTATATTTTTATTTTTAGACTTAAGATATGAGTAATTATTGATAGTTCAATTATATTGAAGATACAATAAATAAAAAATTGCGAAAAAAAAAAGAAAACTTCCCAATTGTAATCCTCAAATTTATAGATTTTGCTGGTTTAAAATTTTTAGCAATACAATTGATAGTTGCTGATTAAAAACACAAAAGAAGTCTGCGTCTCATATTTCAAAATTATTTACACACTTATTTTGTCTGTCAAAAATATTTACACATTCGTGAAATTAAGTTAAAAACGCTGGAATCTTTTAAAAAACCTCATTTGTGTTGATAGTTAGCAAATTTATATTGCATAAAAATAAATATTTATCCAAAAGTCGCTAAAAAAACGTTTAAAATGTTGAAAATAAAGGAAATTCCCGTCGAAACGCGAGTTGAGATCGCAACGAAGTTTGCAATGGGTTCCTCGGCATCAGACTTGGGAAAAGAGTACGGATTATGTCGGAAAACAGTATACAATTTAGTAAAGAAGAAAGAAACCTATGGAAGCCTACAAAATAGGGTCAGAACTGGTCGGAAATATGTGACAACAAACAAACAAAATAGAAGATCGTTCTATTCTTAAAATATTCGCAAAAAATCCAGTCGCAAGTCCGGTTAAAGTTGCTGCAGAGGCAGAAAACATCATTGGAAAACCTGTAAGTGAATCAACAATTCGGAGAAGATTAAGAACGTATGATATAAAGACCTATGTCGTGAGAAAAGTAATAGACATATCTGAAAAAAACAAAAAAAAACGTATAGAGTTCTCCATGGAGTATATCCATAAGCCAATGGAGTTTTGGCATAATGTACTATGGACGGATTAGTCCTCTTTTCAATTTGATCATTTGGAAATGCACCTTTCCAAAAGATCGAAGCATAAAGCTGTACAACCTATTAATCGTTTCGGCGGGGGTTCAGTAATGTTTTGGGGATGTGTCTCATACAATGGATTTGGAGACCCAGTACCAATACAAGGCACTCTAAACCAGGCAGGATATCTACATATGTATTTTGAATGACCATGTTTTTTTTCGGCTCAGAGATTATTACTTGATGAAAATTGGATTTTGCAGCATGATAATGCTCCATGCCACAAAGCATGGTTACCAACAACGTTTTTAAATCGAGTTGGACAAGATGTTCTTCCATGGCCACCCCAGAGTCCAGATCTAAACATAATAGAGAATGTATGGGCATTCATAAAAAGGCAGAGATCTATCCAAATGGGCCGAAAACGAGAGGAAACTATTGATGAAATAATAAATAACTGGAACAGCTTAGAAATCGAGTTTGTACGCAATTTGATTGCATCTATTCCAGCTAGACTTCAAGCTGTCATAGATGCTGAAGGAAATTTATCTGGCTACTAATCATTTTTGTTTTTTTATTGGTGTTTTATAATGTTTTTTCTATTGTGTAAATACTTTTGAATGTAAATAAATTTGTGTAAATAATTTTGAAATATGAAGCGCAGACTTCTTTGTGTTTTTAATAAACAACTATCAATTTTTTTGCTAAAAATTTTAAACTAGCAAAATCTATACATTTTGAGGATTACAATTAGGAAGTTTTCTTGTCGCAAATTTATTAACATAGCAGCAAAATTTTTCTGCTAACTAAAAATTCTAAAATTTTTAATTTGTGTAAATATATATGACTATGTCTGTATTTAATTTTTAGTTATTATTATATCGTCATGAATTTTATATGAAATCTTTAAAAAGTAAAATAATAAATAGATGTCTATTTTAAAATGAAAACTATTGTATTTCATAGTCTTAAACTTTATAATGTTTATTTTTGAACATAAAGTAATAAATTTTTATTTAATTATGGTCATATTTTCTTATAATATGCTTACGTTTGACAAATTTTGGTTATTTTCAATAGGGTCGACAATAGTATAGTTTTGACGTAAAAATTAGGTCATTATGTTTAGCTGTAATATGGTCTTGGCTACAACCATATAATTTTATCATAATATTTTATGGTTACTTCAACCATTTTTTTGCGTAACTTTCATACGGCATAATAGCAAATCTCCCCAACTATTCGAATGAGTAGCCAAATTATACAATTCAATTAATTTTATTGTCTTCATAAAATTTACAAATTTGTTTATAATTTACAATATATACATTTAGATGGTGTTTAAGGATGTTCCCTTTTCAGCTTAAATATAAAATATTGTTTAGTAATATATTTATTTATAATTTAGTGTAATATGAGAAATGAAGGCAAAAATGTCTAAAAAGTCTTTATGAATCTTTTTTTTATTATGATAAAACTTAATAAACTAAACTAACTTATTATTTTTAGAGAGGGGCTAAACCAACAATGTGACTATATTCTGAATTAGAACATTTAACATTAAACTTTTCAGATAATCTATCTATATTTACTAAGACAAAATCAACAACAGCGATTTGATGGAGTCTGGAAGGGGAATAATATCTGGGAAGATTGTAAATTAGCTTTAATATTTTCTTTGGAAGAGTTTGTAATCTTTTTAACTGATAATTTGCACTATTGGCCCAAACAGGGACTGCTTAAAAAATGACAGCGGAAAATATTAGCTTATATATTAACATCTTGTTTTTAATATTTAACGCCGATCTTCTCTTTATAAAGTTGTATAGTGTTCTAATAAGTATATTGCGTTTAGTTACAATGTATGATATGGGTTCCTTATATGTTAATTTCGAATCCAGACCTACTCCTGAATATTTTATGTTTTGATATATAAAACATTCTTTTCTTTTCCTGGTAAAGTAGATCGCTTGACTTTTATCACAATTTAAAGCTATTTTCCATTTCGCAAAATATTTAAATAATTTCTCAAGAGCGAGTTGAAGGTTGAAAAGTATTTCTGAGAATAGGCTACCAGAACACAATAATGCTGTGTCTTTTGCAAATATGGACATAATACAATGATCTATAATTGGTATATCTGATGTATATATATTATACAAAAATTGAGAGAAACATCACGTAAAAACTACTGGATGGCTTTTAACAAAATTTCGTGATGACTTTTTTCTACAAAAATATCTCATTTCCAAGAGAAAGTGGAGAAAAAGCAGTGAAAAACTCAATTCACGATTTAAAGGTACTGAAATTGTCGGTTTAAAACTGGGATTTTCAACTAGGATTTTCAGTGGGATATTTTAAAAACTATTGCGGAACATTACGCGCCAATTGAATAAAATTTTTATTTCATTTGTATTTTTATTTTGTGGAATTACATTGTTATTTAAATATTTTAAACACCTTTTACAGAGCTTTACAATAATTTTTAAAATTTTATCCAGGAATGGGTACCTTTATAAAAAATGAAAATTTTTTAAGTTAAATTTACAAAGTTATTACGATTATTATTGTTGGGTTTCTTACACGAGTGCTGAGTATCATTGATCGACTTTGAGCTATTATCAGTGTGTGATCAGCTTCAACATCAGATTCTAAAAGAAAAAGTACTTGTCATGACAAATGTAACGAGCATACACAGCAGCTGTCAGAGTTGGTTGGATTGCAAATAGGGCTGACAGCACCATTAAGTCAAGTTCAACATAATATTCTATTTGCTTAACCCTAGTCCTTATACCCAACTTTTATTACGTGGACGTATACCCAAGTACAGGTGTGGCCAGTAATAATTATTCGCATCTTTCGTTATAACTTTAAGCAAAAAAATTTTTTTGTTAATAAAATTTTGTTCTTAAATATATAAAAATATTTCATATATTAAGAAGTCATTGAATTTAAAATATAACAAAAGGAGGAGTGGATATTATGGACTAACTACTTGCCAAAGGCAGACTAAGCGTTGGCCATTATCTCCCTTTTTTAATATGATTGATTTGATGGCATTGTCAGCGTATATCATATACTTTGAATATAATAAAAACTTCCCATATAGTAAGCTTAGACGCAAACGTTTTCTTTGCCAGCTCGCCAAGGAGCTATGTATGCCGGTCAGTCAGTGTACAGGTAATGCGTAACTTTAACACGAAACTTAGCATAGCGAGCTATATAAACATGGCCTTAAATGAAAAAGTTGACCCTACACCTTTAACGAGTGCAGCAGCGGCTCCGCAAGGAAAAAAATCCAAGTTGGAGCTGCTATTTGTGTTTTATTCCGATGAAGACAGAAGACGCTTTCGTAACATGTGCTCTGAATGTAAACGGCCAATATATGTGCATCATTCGAGCAATTTCTTTGTATGCAAAACTTGCAATAATGAAGACAAAAAATAAATAATTCTTGCAAAAAAAACCGACTTTAAAACAGATAGAAGGGCACCAATTCTAAACTAAAAATGTAAGAAGTAATCTGTAAGAACTATATATAAACCAAATAAAAGATGCGCCAAAATTAGAGGGAAAAAATAAAGACTATTGAATGTCAAGCCTCTCCCTATTACTGTTTAAAAGTTAAGTTATTTTCACCAGCATCCGTCTTGTATGGGGACACCATTCAAGCCTCTGTCTATAACGGTTTCAAAGATAAGGGGCACACAGATCGAATAACATCACCTATTCGGACACCCTTTAATTTACAATGTTAAATTAAAGACCTGTTGTTATAGAGGACTTGGTCACAAAGATTCTTTGTAAATTTCAACTATCTGTCTATAACGGTTAAAAAGTTTAACCATATATATCAAATTACATGAACTATTGGGACACCCTTTACATTATAATTCCAAATATTTATATTTGTTATCATACCAGAGAAAGTAGTGGACATTCTGCCTAATTTTCAAGTGTTTGTGTTTAACGGTTCAAAAGATAGCGTCATATAGATCAAATTACGTAATTTATGGGGACACCCTTTAATTTCTAACTTCAAATTGTATACTTGCTATAGTGGACTTTGCAATACAGGTTCCTTGTAAATTTCAGCTGTCTGTCTCTAACAGTTCAAAAGTTTGGCCACATACATAGAATTACATTAACTATTGGGACACCCTTTAAGTTCTAAATTCAAAATTTTATACTTTTTGTTTTAGCTGACTTAGCACTACAGGTTCTTTGTAAATTTCAGCGGTCTGTGAAAAACTATTCAAAAGTATGGCCATATACATCAAATTAAATGAACTATTGGAGCACCCTTTAATTTAAAATTTTGAGTATTTATACATTTTATTATAACGGTCATAGTAGTCGACATTATGTCAAATTTTCAAGGTTTAGTCTATAACGGTTCAAATAATAGACCCAAATAGGTCATATTATGTCACCTATGGGGACACCCTTTAAATTTTAAATTTATTTTTTTATTAATTTCTGCTGTTGGGAGCTATAGCGGCACGCAGTTTTTTAAAATTTTAATTTGCTGCCCTTTACGGTTCTTAATACACGTAAAAAACATGTATGTTGTATGGGGACACCCTTTAATTTTTAATATAATGAACTGTTTTTAAAATGGGACCAACCTTGAAGCATAACCTTTCAAATAAAGCAAAAAATTTTAAAATCGGTTCAGAAATGGCTGAGTTCTGCGGTTACATACATAAAAAAAAAAAAGCAACATTCAGACGAATAGATAACCTCCTTCTTTTTTGAAGTCGGTTAAAAAAGCAACATTCAGACGAATAGATAACCTCCTTCTTTTTGAAGTCGGTTAATAATTTAATTTTAATAAATAAAATAAATTTACATTACCACAAAAAAACAAAGTCTTTAATAATTTTATTAACACAATTGCATAAGTGGCCACATCTGTACTTCGGTATACGTTCTTGGGGGTCTAGGCTTAAGAAGCTCATAGATCCTCAGTGGTTTTACCTAGGATAGTAATTGAGGTGTCAGTTAATGCAGAATTTTGCCATTTTCTTAGATACGAAATTTCAATAGAAAAGTGTAAAGGTGTATTACTCCAAAGTGTCAGTGGCCACACCTCTACTCGGGTATAAGGACTAGGGTTAAGGGAATGAATCCTTATTTTCATTATATATAAAAGCTACGAGAGCTGGTTTAAAACTCGGATGAAAAGTGTTGAAAATTATTTACATCTCAAATCAAGAAAAAATATTATTACTAATTTATGTACGCGAACACACTTATTTATATAAAAAAGTTTTAAATTATCAAATATGTTACAAATAGCTGTTCTAATAGTTTTCCCTGTGTAAATATACCTTAAAATCAATCATCAGCACGGATAAAACACGAGAGCAGAGAATTTATTTTATTATGCTCTTTCTGCTTTATTTAACCTTTTGCTTGAAATAAGACGTTCTTACTTAAATTAAGAGTTTATTTTTTAAAATAAGATCAGAGTAGCTAATTCAAGAATTTAGTTTTTCTTTTAATCAATTTTACGATTGATATTGCGAAGGTATCCAGTTTTCTGTTTGGTTTAAAAATAGTTCACTGTGAATCGTACTTAAATTTTTAAGAACGATTTTGGCTAAAAATAAGAAGAATTTACTTAAATTTAGAATGTGTTTCTTTTTTAAATTTATTAAAATTCTGCAAGCTGTAAACTAAAACGAATCTTTGTATAAAATTTAGTTACACATATTTTAAAATGTATTATAAAATATTTTTCTTGTATATATTTTAAGCCATTCTTTAAAATTTGTAAACTTTTGATAAAACAACCTGAGACTATTTTTTGTGATTCCTCAGGAAAGTAAATATATTTTTGAAATACTAAGCAAAACTCATGAAAAATTGAACATGGTATCCTGCTTGAGGCGAAATATGTCTCTTAAAAAGTTACTTTTATATTTACTTTGGGTTTAAATCCAGCGAATGTTGTCAAAAGCCCACAGCATAATAACTTTAATATTCTCAAATAACACGGCCATTACACAAACCCTTTTCGGAAGCTGGCAAAGTTCCAATATTTTTCTTTGTTGTCATTGTTGCTATTTTCAGCAAAATATTTCACTTTTATGGTTCTTGTTGTTAGTGCATACACATAGTGCTATTGTTGTTGCCTATAGATAATCCTTTACAACGTAACTGACTGACTACAATAAGCTACACTTCATTTAGTTCCAATACCATTTCACAACAATCACTCGTGCATATTCCTTTTTTATATTCTTTATTCATATGTATGTGTAGATGAAAATATAACGAGCTCCTCACCTTTACTAGCAAATCTATACAAACACATTTGTGCACACTATCGTGTAGGCGTGTAAAAGAACGCTTTATTTATTTGCATTGTAGTGTAATTAATTTCAGGCTTGCAGTTTTAGTTCCTTTTTTCAGCTGTCGTCTCTTTTATGATTTAGCATTGGTTTTATTTCGTTAAAGGAAAAACTGATATGAATTCATTATTTATTATATTCAAGTCATTTATGCATAGTAATATTCGAAAAAAAAAACGATTACATTTACACACATTTATATATTCAGAGCAGTGTTTGATGTGTTAGTGTGTGAAACAAAAAGCATTATCAAACATTTGTTAAACAAGGCGATGATTGTTGTATTTATTGTGTGCCAAAAACTGAAAAATTAAAAAAAAAACGATTACTAAAAAAGGGTTGAATAGCTGGCCTCAATTTATGCCATAAACAATTTCAATATTTTGTCACACTTAGATACAAGGCTAATAGAAAAGCAGTAGTTTTAACAATTTATTTGCATAACAATTAGAAGAGAAGCTTTAAATTTGGTAATTTTGGACTTTAGCAATTATTAGCAGCATTTTACTCACGATTAATATTAATTTATGCCCATTTTTCGAATTCACACAATGTTTATACACATTTTGCATTTTTATATACATATAAAAATAATACCAAAAAATTATATAATTTTTAAATTGATATCGCAGAAAAAATGTATTACTTCTAGATTAATGTTTCGTAAAACATTTTTTCCCGCGTTATTTGCCTTTACAACTGGAAAATTCACGATAAAGTTTTTTTTTTTTTGAGAAATAAAGTACAGAATTTGAATTGACACAAGTTCTGAACGGACTGAAATATCCCTACAAAATCTTGAAGTTATATAGATAAGATAGCTTTTGAATAAATGGTAATAAAATAAAAAAACAAAAAATTAAAACGAAACTTTTTTACCGGAACCAAAGTAATGTTACAAACAACTAAAATGTGATCATCACAACCATATATTGTTACTGAGAACATAATGTGGTTCCTGTGACCATACCATAACCATAGTTTTTCTTTGCGTGTACTTTCTGCTTTAAGATGTGAAACTGTATGTATAAATTTCAACAACTGGAAGAAAAAAAAGACAACTCAAAAGAAAAGAAGAAAAATACAGAATGATATGTAAGATTTTACCAGAGGAAAAACGTTTAAAAAAAGGATGAAGGAATAGAATAGAACTCAATAAATACTTGATAAAAAGAAGTAAATACACAATTGGATGATGATAGACTGGTGGAGGACCAACTTAAAAATCAGAAGTGAACTGAAATAATAATATAGATACTGGTGGAGACCAATAACACACTGTGTAATTTTTTAAGTCATGGCAAAATAACCATATACGGACACCACTACGTCATAAAAGACCAAAAAAAAGACCCCTGTCGCCCAGTTTTGCCCAAAGACCTCCAGGTTTTTTTTATGGGCCCTCAAAGACGTGGGGCCTCGATGTCATTTTTGCAAAAAATGATCATTTACCCAAGCTCATATTTTGCAAACGGTTTGAAATTTTGATATACTCTCTGAGACAAAGTTGTAGCTCTTGTCATAAAGAACAAAAATTGTTAACATATAAAATCCAAAAAACTTCATCTTCAAGGTCTCCAGGGCACTGGCGAGCCTACTTCCTGTGTAAAGATACAGGTCGGCTGGTTTTTGCGGAAAAAACTCCTACATGTTTATAGACCCTGACAATATAACCTATTAGTGTTGGCCATTTAATTTAAAACCCAAAAAAATTGTTGGATTGGGTTGAGTAAGCTTGAAATGTAATTTTTAAGCTAAAATTTTTAGATTTTTTTTTTACTTTTTACAATTTTTATCGTTACATGTATGGAAATTTGGACGTTTGGAGATTGGGGGAATTTTCTTTTACAATATTACAGTTCTCCAAAATCTTAAAAAGACGAAAAAAGTTAGTGTCATTACAGCTTTAAAGCAAGAACCTGATTCTAAACATATTAAGCTCAGGAATGACAAAAAAAAAACTTAAATTTTTCCCAAACTATCTCTCTAAAAGTTCTAAAATATGTAGGTATTTTCAAGGACAATCTCTCTCAATTTAAAAATCTTAAAATTGAATTAGAAATAAGGTTTCAGTAACATTAAAAAAATGTGTGCATGAGATACCTAACTTTGGGGATATACCGGAAAATAACCTTTGTCCTAGCGAATTTGGGGCCCACCGTCCGTAAGTTTACTGAAAAACGCCTCTGCTTGTATTAAGAAATCGTTAGTATAGCAATTTTAGAACATGGCATACTGACACGCTATTGTTGACTCTATTAAGACTGCAACAGCATACCGGACTAAACACCCTTCCTGCAATTTAGGTCTCAGAGATTTGGGAAACTCCCTGCGAGGCTACCGTTTCCGGTGGCACCAGACGTTTGGAGACTGTTCAGACCTTGAAGATTGTTATCTCTCAGTTTCACGACCCTGCTAGCCTCGGGGACCGGTACCAAAATATAACAATATTTTGAACATTAGATTTATTGACAATCACACAATTCTCATTTGATATCTATCTTACAAAATTCGATTAAAATCTTAATACTCAGTATTATAGTGTAGGGCTTAAGCAGAAATGAAATAATTGCAAAATTTGTTACTAAAAAATGGGTTTTTTTCTAACGATTGGCTGCTTCAATAAAATTACGGCTTGTCCATCGATTTTCCATATTTATGGTCATTTTCTATTTCCTATGAAGTTTGTATCTATAAAAGACAAACATTTTTCGATTTAAAATTCTGTAAAACTCTAAAACTCTCCAAAACAAATGAAAAAGAATAAGTTATAACTTTGTACCGCAACAAACTATCCGGCATTTGATTGTGAAAGTAGGAGACTCAATGAATATAAATCAGTCGTAAGTAAGCATTTGTCTCTGGCTAAGGTCTCCCATAGCATCAGTATTTAGTATCAGTCTTCTTGTGATTCTAAGTCTAATACTAGCCTGTGCTAGACATTGACTCCAAATGTGCGCTGTTTGTAACATCTCAGCCTATTACAAGTACAGTCTATTATAAGCACAAAGTCTGAGAGTGCTTTAGCTCATGTGGTTAACACGTTGACTACTAAAGCATGGTCACAATAGTATATATAACACCCCTCCAACAGCCAGTATTACTATATAGCACTAAATCGCCGCCGGATTAAAATAATTATAAATTGGCTATGCTAGCTTTAAACTAATAAGCCTACATAAAACCATAGGCACTGCAACATTGTTCTAAAAATAATCATAACTTGCAATTGCAATGTTGCCATAAGTGAAGCTTTACTATCACACTAACCATCTGTCTTATCTACTACTATCCCTTTCCAAAGTAAGTAACACGATTAATAAAGGTATTAACTGCCTGAGTGTTACTAATATTAAAAAAAAGAATCACAGCTTTTTCGATTTTCATCTTGGCCGGATGATATTCGAAGTTGACAAGCATATTTCAGGATTTCATGCCGAGGGTGCCTACTAAAATTAACCCATCCACTTTACGAGGTATTTTTTGCCATATCCTTCGGTCAAGAAAAACTGGTGTTTTTTTTCCACGAATGAGATTTCCACCACTTGAGAGATGAAAATATTCAACCCTGACGGATTTTTTTTTGTTCTGTTGGATTTTTTCTCAATTTGAATTCGTATAATTCCAAGTAATTAAGAAAAGATACTTATACAGAGCACAGTTAAGTCTATATTGAAAATTGAGGTCGATAGATCAATAGAGTTTGGTTGACTTAATTTAGCTACACACCTAGCAGCGAAGGGAACTAGTTAGGGTCATTTTACCAGCCGTCGTGTGTTGCAACTTAAAGGGAATTTGATATTTGTTTAATGATCCAGTTATAGTAAAATATACCTTTAGTTAGGGACTTACTTAGGGTTATTTAACATGTTATTTAGCGTTATTTAACAAAAAAATATGTTCTTGATAGAAAAACCTAAAAACGGATTATTATAAATCACTTTAAAACTGTCATGCTCATCTTACATTTACTAAATCGAGGAATTCTTTGCAGTCTAGTATATTAAAAAATTGGTTATGCTTATCGGTTTATCTCAGGCCAATTGACTACCATTAAATTAAATTTAAACACCCTGTTTATTTTCTATTTTAAATTCAAATTAACTTGAAACTTTCACGCAACTTAAATGAACGTTTTTTGTTTTTTTTTTAACTTATTAATTGTTTGGATCTTGACCTCCTAACGTATCTGTGCTAAATTCATCAATGAACACTAGTTTAGCACTTAATATACAACATACATAAGTGTATACTTTAGCTAAATTTATTGCCGAACATTAATGTTTAACCTTTAACTCGATTAAGTATTAAATTTTTCATTATTCTCTCTAGGCGAAGAGCACTGTGACTGAAAATCCGCGCATGCCTTTTTAAAAATATAAGAGTTTCTATTGGAAAGCCCATAACTAAAGGAAGAAGAAATACCATAAATGGTTTAAATAGTTCCGTCTACAAATCAGTTGTACACTAAAGCTTTAACAAAACGCTTGGTATTAATACATTTTAACCATAAAATTGTACGAGTTTATTTTTCTTTTCTTACGAAATATGTAAATCTTTAAAATTAAAATTCAATTTTCAAATTTGTTTCACTTCTGAGAATAAATAAAAATGTGTTGCTTAAGCCCCTTTCACACTATAATACTGAGTATTAAGATTTTCATTGGATTTTGTAAGATACAAATCCAATGAGAATTATGTGATTGTCAAAGAATCGAACGTAACATAACATTTCGTTTTCAAATAAAATGAAAAATATCAGCAAAGGAACAAGCCGTGACGAGACATTAAACGGCGTCGGCTGAGCAATTTTATGTGGACGGCAGAGGTGCCGGATCTTTAGTTTGTTTGGCCATTCAACAAAACAAAAAAATATACGTACATTCAACAATTTCTGGGCATGGCAGAAACAAAGTACATACATATGTAGGCGTTAAGACTGATGGCAATTTAAGTCAGGTGCAGCACAAATAAAAAAATTTGACAAGTCTTAATACTCAGTATAATAGTGTGAAAAGGGCTTTAATAATAATCCTCCTTTTTTATAGTTATAATTATTGGAGTTTAACTTTATTAGAATTAATAATATATAAACTTGATACTAATATAGTTTGAATGACCTTTTCAATTACTATTAATATAATTTATCAAGTTTGAAACATTAACCACATAGACGACAGCAGGATACCGACTACAACCTGTCAAAATTAAAAGGGACATGTTTATATAAAGACGACTATTTTGACGACATCATAGCCACATGGCTACACACGACTACCGTTGTGGCTACAGCCTTAGTTAGGCTAATTTCAATTTTTGTTGTTAAAAATACATATTTATTTACAATCAAAAGGTTTTGAGAAAATATATTTATTTGTTTTCATATGATAAAGTATTTTTTTTTTTTTAAGTATTTTTTTTTCTATAAGTTAAATATTTATTTCTACAATCTTTTCATAGTTTTAAAGTATGTAGCTGTGGTCTTTAAAATAATTGAGTAGCTGACTACACGGCAACGACTGTAGTCAACGGCACTGGTGGTCTTGTAGCGGTTTAGCTGCTGTCGTCTATCTGTTTAAAGCATGAGGATTTCAATAATTTTTTCGTAATTTCTCTAATATAAATTTAAAAAAAATATATAAAGACAATTATTACATTTTTGTTTTAATATTTTTTTCTTTTCAACAAATTTTCATGTATATACCATTTTCATGGTGATGGTACACCAACGACGAGCAAGGAATTAAGACTTCAGCTTAATTAATTGTATCAAAAATATAAAAAGTCCCCACGTTTTTTGCCACTGGTGTTAAATTATGTACGAAGTCTGTTCAAAAGAAAAGGACAAATTTTGAATTTTCACGAGCTGTGACCATTCGATTTTCGAAATTTTTGTGTGTCATATGACTAACACATGTATACCAACATAACAATTATCAGCATTATCAGCAAATTTGGATTAGTTGACGTCTTTCAACAACTCCTAAGCAATGCTAATACCATTGCTTCAACACCCTTCATGTCCAAAACATTCGAGAAAATTGCATGGCATGAGCCGATTGCATCTTTCCTAATAGTGATTCGACGATTTTCGAAAACATTTTTTTTCACTGTTTCACTGTTTTCTTCACTTGTTGCAACTCCAGAACGCCCATCGTCATCGACATTTTTTTGGCCTTCTGTAAAGCTCTTGTACCACTTATAAATCCTTTTTTGAGACAAAGTGGATTCGCCGAATGCCACAGTCAACATTTCAAGTATCTTAGAAAACTTTATACCTTTTTTTTGATCCATTTGATTTTTTCAAAAGTCCAAAATCGAAGAACACACACAAACGACTCTAAACTTTTCAGTTGTCAACAACAAACTACTAATCCAAATTGCCTGATATGAGTAACACGTGTTTACCAACGTAACAAAAAAAAAAAAAAAATCTTCAATCAAATGTACTCGCGAAAATTCAAAATTTGTCCTTTTCTTTAGAGCAGACCTCGTATATCGGGGAACACTCACCCGATAGATATTCATTTAAGGGGATATTTCGTTGATGACGATCATTTTCTGTCATGGTTAAAAGCCCTCCACAAGAGAAATCAAGGCTTGGATTGTCGACGATAAAACATATTTATGTGGGATTGGAAGGGAATAATCGATTTAGAGCTGCAGGCAAACCCATAAACTCGGACTGCTAATGTGCACAACTGTAAAGTTTAAACTAACGAATCCGGGGATAGCGACCAGAAGTGGCCAGGTGAAGCGCCACTCTAAAATAATTTTTCGACGATGCAACACAGAAGTTCTACGCAGAATTGCGTAGTCAATATGTATTTCACAAATATTTGTAAATATTTTAGTTCAAAACTATAGCAAAAAACTGCGAAGCCCTTTTTATTCATATGTCTTTGACTGTTTATTTGGTTGTGACTTATCGGACGCCATGTTAATACCTGTCATTGTTAATTTTCCATTGAGTGTAATTAAAATAGAGGCTTACTAAATTTTTCTAGGACTAACGACGGTTTTTGAATAAAATTTTGGTGGTATACGTGGGTAATTAAAAAATCTCCTATACCTAGAAAATTAAAATATTGACTTAATTAAGACTGAGTCTGTTTTCAAGTAAAAGTTTGGTGGTATAGCATAGGGGACTCTATACAAAGTAATTTTTAATTATCCTAATTCGAGGAAATTGAAATAGTTACACCCTAAATTAATACACGTTAGTTAGAATGGGTTCTCCATATACGAAGTAAATTTTAATTATCATATATATAGAGAACTAAACAAGTGAAACTTTGTTGTTTCATAGATAACAACATGCGTTTTCCAGTTAACGTTTAGCGGTATAGATTTGGGAGACGGGTACTACCTATAAAAGGTAATTATTAATTATCCTATATGTAGAGAACTCCAATAGTAACATTCTGTAAATTAAGGTTAGTGTTATATGACAAGGGGTTGAGTATACAACAATGTAATAACATCCCTCCCTTCATCTGAAGAACTCAAATAACCAGACTATCTAAATCATATGTTGATAACTCCGAGAATGAAGTGTGTTGTCACATAAAAGCCTGGTGGCTTATATGCAAATAAACTGCGCTTTTAAGTAATAGCGTGGAGGCGTAGGAGGAGGGAAACTTGTACTTCTTATACAAAGAAATTTTCAATTGTTTAACATTGTGTCAGTGTTTGATTTAACATAAATTTATTAGCCTTGCACGTGGATTCAATATTTGGTGTTATAGCCTTTATTAGCCACAACTAATAAAGTAAAATTTATAAATTGAAAATTTTTAAATTTTTCATGCCAAGTCAAAAAATTTATCGAAATTTATCTATTTTATCTATTTTACAGCCCTTTTTTCCATTTTATATATTACTATTTTTGTTCGATTTTGCTTTGAAAGTAATCCACACCAAATTTTAAGACTCTTAATTTTATAGTGGTTCACGTATACGTATTTTTTTTCTATAAAGGTACCCATCCCCGGCTAAAATTTATGTAATATTCTAAAAATGATTGAAAAGCTGTGTAAAAGATTTTTATAAAACCCGCTTTCAAAAAGAAATGGTGTCTTAATGTATGCCTATCGGTAAAACTGCGTACTTTCACTGGTTTTTGTCCACCTTGTCATGGAAATAAGATAAAGGGTGGTTAAATTTAAAGGGCCGAAGTTGATTTTTAATAAAACACAAATTATTTAGGAAACTATTGTCATTTCTTTTTATTTTGATAACATTGGTATGGTTCCATTATGTATGGAACAAAATATCGGCCAACTGGCCGCCGCCACCTCGGCGGCACACCTCCATCCGATGCTTCAAATTTATAATTGAGGTTCTAGCCGTTAATATGCCGAATTACCTCATTCTTTAGCTCTTGAATTGTTGCTGGCTTATCGACGTATACCTTTTCTTTCAAGTAACCCCAAAGAAAGAATTCCAACGGTGTCAAGTCACATGATCTTGGCGGGCAATTGACATTGCCACCATGTGATATAACACGGTCATTGCATTTCTCGCGTTAAAGAGCCATTGTTTTGTTAGCTGTGTGGCAAGTGGCACCATCTTATTGAAACCACATATCTTCCAATTCGCGCCATAAAAAGTTCGTTATCTTTTCACGATAGCGAACACCATTCACATTTTGGAAAAAATACGGACCGATGATGGCGCCAGCCCATAAACCGCACCAAACAGTCACTCTTTGTGGGTTGGTTTTTCGACAATCGCTCTTAGATTATAATTCGCCCAAATGCGGCAATTCTGCTTATTGACGAATCCACTGAGGTGAAAATGTGCCGCATCACTGAAGATCATTCGAAAATTGTCTGTTATCATTTTTTGCCACCATTCTGACAATTGACGACGTCTGGAATGATCAAGAGACTTTAGTTCTTGAGTCAGTTGCACCTCGTAAGCGTGTAAATGCAAGTCTTTCTGCATAAGGTTCATCAACAACGAGCGTAAGAGGTGTAATTGTTTTCTGCAGTACGAGCTGTACGAGCATGCACTGTTGTTTTCGCATCTCCTGCAGACTTGTTTTGCTCAAACTTTTGCAAGATTTTTCTGATTATACGTACATTTGCACGATATGCATTTTGTTTCGAACGCCCATTTTCATAATAAGCCTGAACAACTTTAACGCGTTTCTCGATTGTGCATCTTTCCATGGTTCAAATTGAGTTAGTCTGAAATGGAGAAATGTCAACTTGAATGCAGAAAAAAACTTGACCTTTAGATGTGGTTCTCATTCAATATCGGCCCTTAAAATTTAACAACCCGATATTTTTCCACAAAAAAGTATCCTATATTTAAGTGGCTATACTAAGGTACCACCTCAGTAAATTCTGTTAAAATCCATCCAGTAATTTTTACGTGATGCGAACACAGATAGATTGAGAAAAATATAGTTAAATACTATAGATTTTCTTGAATTCTATAAAATGAACGAAAACTAAGTCAAATAAGCGTTTAAATTATTCACAATAATTACTTTTAGAGATGTTAATTTAACTAATTTTATAGATTTTTTTTCTTAGAATGTGTTACTACTATTTTAAAAAAATTTTGTTTAATAGAATTTTATTTAAATGCAATTCTATTATTTTTTTTAATTGACAGCGTTTATAATATATATTTTTAGCCAAAGGGATTTCGTTGATTTGAAAGTATTAGTTTATGTGATAAATCGTTAATAGATTTGACTAAAATTTTTTTAATTTTTGTTTAGTTATTTACGAAATTTCTAGTACTAGTAGCCGACATACAGGGCATGACATTGACAACACTATGCTTTACTTTTAAGTTAAATTTTTTTTGTTAAAATTAAAAACTTTTCGGAGATAACCCAACCTCTTCCAAGTAATAAAATCAGAATTTAAATTCAAAACAAAATATTTTTAAAAGATGCGATGAGGAAACATAGGATGCATATAAGGAACATACATAGTTACATAGAAAAGAGATTTCCTAAAATATGTTGTGGGATGAATAAAATAGTAATCATATTTTGTTTTCATATTTTGACCATTCAAAAAATTTAATGTTTTATAAACTATAAGCTACTGTATAATGCTTTGCAAGCATTTACCTGGACTAACTTTATATCTCTGATAATAAAATTGTGTGATGATAAAAATTTTTTGCAATTTAGAATGTATTTTTAAATTTTATATACATTAGTCTTACCAAAACTCTCATACTCTACCAAGCAAACAACTTTTTTATTAAAATAAAGTTTTAATTTTTATCATTTTTATTTTGTATCATGTTATGAAATTTATTGTTTATATAAAAAAAATATATAAAATTTTACATTTGTTTTTCTACAATTTAAAGATGTTCAAATGCAAATAAACAGATAAAAATTGTTATTTATATGCATAAAGGCATTTTAATAAACATGATTTCAGACATGTTATACGAGGTGTTTAAAAAAAAAAAAAAAAAAAACAGATGATATCTACTTTTCTGTACTAGTGCTCGGATTATCAATCGAATTTAAATGTTTAGATAGATGAAAAACCATTGGATAGCAATTTATTCCATGCATTAGATTATAAACGAACATTAGACCAGTGATGTATTTTCATTCAAACATTATTATTGTTAATTAAAGGTTAATCATATTTTGAGATTATTCAAATAAATTTTATTCCAAGCAAGATTAAATTAAACAATTTTATATGTTATGAGTTATTTTACTTTGATTCTACTTCACACTAATAATTAACCGACTTCAAAAAAGAGGGAGGTTATCAATTCGTCCGAATGTTGCTTTTTTATGTATGTAATTTTTTTTTTCTTTATTTGAATGCTTATGCTTATAGTTTTGTCCCATTTTAAAAACAGTTCATTACATTCAAAAGTAAAGGGAGTCCCCATACAACATACATGTTTTTATGTGTATTAAGAACCGTAGGGCACCAAAATAAAATTTTAAAAAATGGCGTGTCACTATAGCTCCGAAAAGCAGAAATTAATAAAAAGAAATAAATCTAAAATTTAAAGGGTGTCCCCTTTATTGAACCGTTAAAGACAAAACCTTAAAAATTTAAACAATGTCGATTACTATGACCGTTATAATGAAATGTATAAATATTCAAAATTATAAATTAAAGGGTGCTCCAATAGTTCATTTAATTTGATGTATATGGCCATGCGTTTGAACAGTTGTACACAGACCGCTGAAATTTACAAAGAACCTGTATTGCTAAGTCCCCTATAACAAAAAGTATAAAATTTGAATTTGGAAAAGGGTGTCCCAATAGTTAATTTAATTTTATGTATGTGGCCAAACGTTTGAACTGTTATAGACAGACAACTGAAATTTACAAGGAACCTGAATTACAAAGTCCGCTTTAACAGGTATACAATTTGAATTTAGAAATTAAAGGGTGTCCCCATAAATTATGTAATTTGACCTATATGGCCCTATCTTTTGAACCGTTATAGACAAACACTTGAAAGTTAGGCAGAATCTCCACTACTTTCTCTGGTATAATAACAAGTATAAATATTTGGAATTATAATGTAAAGGGTGTCACAATAGTTCCTGTAATTTGATATGTATGGCCAAACTTTGGAACCGGTATAGACAGGCAGTTGAAATTTACAAAGAATCTTGTGTCCAAGTCCTCTATAACAAAAATTTTTTGCAATAATTGTCTTATCAATAGTTAAATAACACATCTTAAGCTTTTCTTTAGTAATGGGTGATTTTTTTGAGGTTAGGATTTTCATGCATTAGTATTTGACAGATCACGTGAGATTTCAGACATGGTGCCAAAGAGAAAGATGCTCAGTATGCTTTGACATTTCATCATGAATAGACTTACTAACGAGCAACGCTTGCAAATCATTGAATTTTATTACCAAAATCAGTGTTCGGATCGAAATGTTCAAATGTGACAAATTTTGTTCAGCGATGAGGCTCATTTCTGGTTGAATGGCTACGTAAATAAGCAAAATTGCCGCATTTGGAGTGAAGAGCAACCAGAAGCCGTTCAAGAACTGCCCATGCATCCCGAAAAATGCACTGTTTGGTGTGGTTTGTACGCTGGTGGAATCATTGGACCGTATTTTTTCAAAGATGCTGTTGGACGCAACGTTACGGTGAATGGCGATCGCTATCGTTCGATGCTAACAAACTTTTTGTTGCCAAAAATGGAACAACTGAACTTGGTTGACATGTGGTTTCAACAAGATGGCGCTACATGCCACACAGCTCGCGATTCTATGGCCATTTTGAGGGAAAACTTCGGAGAACAATTCATCTCAAGAAATGGACCGGTAAGTTGGCCACCAAGATCATGCGATTTGACGCCTTTAGACTATTTTTTGTGGGGCTACGTCAAGTCTAAAGTCTACAGAAATAAGCCAGCAACTATTCCAGCTTTGGAAGACAACATTTCCGAAGAAATTCGGGCTATTCCGGCCGAAATGCTCGAAAAAGTTGCCCAAAATTGGACTTTCCGAATGGACCACCTAAGACGCAGCCACGGTCAACATTTAAATGAAATTATCTTCAAAAAGTAAATGTCATGGACCAATATAACGTTTCAAATAAAGAACCGATGAGATTTTGCAAATTTTATGCGTTTTTTTTTAAAAAAAAAGTTCTCAAGCTCTTAAAAAATCACTCGTTATAAGTGTACATTAAGACAAATGTGTGACAACAGTTTTTGAAGTTTTAAAGTTACCATATTTTCAATTGCGTGTAATTATTGCCACATTTCATTTTTTTCTTTTGCCAATAACATTTTAATTTTTTTCTAAATAATTTTGCATTTTTATATTTAAATTTTTTTTTGCATTTTCCTTTTTCTTAAGTTGTCACTTTCTTCTTATTTTATAATTGCCACTACTTTGGATGTGGTGTTGTCATTTTCTTAAAAATGGAGCTAATTAGGTTGGGGAAAAAGAAATTTAATATTTTTGGCTTTATTTAACACATTTTGGATTGCACCGTTTTTTTGTATAATTTGTTGGCATTTCAATGTAGTTTTTATAATGCCACTCTGATAAAAGCGAAAAACTCTAGTAATCGATTTTTTTTAATTTATGTTTGGTAGTATTAAAAATACTTTAAATTTTCAACATATTTACAATAAATATATCACAAATTATTAGTAAATAATACAAAATTGATACATTTCCGTTTAAAAACAATTTCATTTGTTTCATTCTTGATGTTGTTTGGTAGTGAATTGAACAGCTGTAGATCCTTGTAAAGTAGCGTTTTCTGCATTTGTGTTGACCTCACCCTTTGAATCCGAAAATCACTTGCATTTCTTAGTCGATATGGCTGATTGTCTCCCACATAATGTAGTTGATCGCATAGATATTTCGGGGCGTCTCCTTGTTTTAATTTTCTAATAAACCTTAGGGTGTTAAAATGAAACCGTTGTATTATGTTCATCCATTTTATACTGTTTAGCACTGTATTTATATGGGTATAACGATTGCATTTTAGTATTACTCTCATAGCTCTATTTTGCAATTTTTGCATCCTTTCCAATTGATTCGTGTTGCTGCTTGTAAATAAAATAGTGGAACCATATTCAAAGTGAGGTTTTATTATTATTTTCACAATCATCTTTTGATTCTAATTTCTTATTAAAAGAAGGAAATTTTGGAATTCTTGAAAAAGGTTGTAATCACTTGGTGCCAGGTCAGAACTATATGTTGGATGCATCAAATCGCTAGCTTCAAACGGTATTTATTATTTGACCATAAGGTAGCAACTCATAATAAATTATTGATTCTAGTCCCACCAAACACTCAGTAGAACCTTCCTGGTCATTAGTCCTGGTTTAGTCACCGTTTTCGCACAATGTCGTCGTATTTGACCCATTCGTTAAGGAAAACCATCGATTTCATTCCGTTTGGCCAAAATTTCGTAGACAGAAATTCGACCCAGCATGTTTTTTTGTGTTAAGTGGTGTGGCATACAAAAATTGTGCTTCTTTGTAAATTTAACTTTGCGCAAGTGGTTTAAAACTGTTTTCTGGTCGATCTTTAGCTACCGGGCGATGCTACGACTGCTAATATGATATATATATGGGTCAACTTCAGTTATTTCTTTGATTTTATCGACTATTCGAGAACGGGGTTGTTGTGCGAGGTGCATCTTTAACATCAAAAAATCCTCAACGGAATCGACGAAACCAAAATTGCTCGTAATTAGCTGTTATAAAAACCTCGTTCACAATTTTATCCGCCTGGCTTGCGTTGTCGCCTTTATCAAAGAGAAACCCAACAAAAAACAGCAGAAGAAATTTTTTATGTGAAATGTTACCTTGACAACGAACATAAATTTGAAATTGTGTGATCGATACTTTACGAAATATGGATCACTAAAGTCATCTACCAAAATATAATGGATTTCCTTTTCCCGTTACGTTAAGGAAGAAAACAATTTAATGAAATATTTAAATTGCTCTTTTCTTGTTGAATGCACCTCGTTTGTCAACAAAGAAACATAAGCATACTTACGGCTAACAATTAATTTTTTAAATGAACAGAAAGAGAAAACTAAAAATTTATAGCAAATATCTCAATCTGTTACAAAATAGCAATAGCTCCAATAAGTTGTTAACCAAAACAAATTAAAATGAAACGAAAGAAATTTTACCAGTACATACAATGAAAAGTGTAATATACAACAAGAAAAATACAAATTGTTGAGCTTTTATAAATGCTATTGTAAGACACAAATGTCAATATGTAGATATACCTGGTCACCAACACTTCTGTGTTCACTTCTTACAATAACCATGTACGTATCTTGTCTTGCCAACTATTTGCTACAGTAAAAACAACATTAATTTAATTTTAATTTTCTATATTAAAAGAAACACAATAACAGCAACATTTGTGTATAATAAAGCAATGTAGAGAGCCTGATTGACAGATGGACAAATGTTTATTCATTTATACAGACAATTTGCATTTTACTATTCGATATTTTCCTTAAATCCCTTTTTTCGTTTTTTCTCCCCTGATAAATAAATATTTAAGCTGTGGCCGTTAAAAATTATGCAATATTTAGATTTTTACCAAACGTATACAGGGTAATATTTTAAGCGTTTATTTGGAATTAAAAAATCTGGAGTGGATATATAACATAAGATTATAAGTTTAAAGTATATTCGAATCGAAAAATTAATTAAGGCTTGGGGTGTCAAAAACTACCCATTTCCACTTCCCGATTATGCCAAAAACTAATACAGCTCTTCATCTCCATATAACTATTTAATTTTGATATAACATACGGTATGACCTGTATAACGTTCACAAAATTTGAGAGTAAGTAAACTACCCCTTGCGCCCTCCCGATTACGCCCAAAATTTATACTCTCGTTTATCTCCTTATACCAAAGGCACATACTAAATTTCGTTATAACATGTCATACGTTATGATCTGTAGAGCGTTCACAAAATTTGGGGGTAAGGAAACTACCCCTTGCCCCCTCCCGATTATTCCCAGAAACTATACAGCTCTTCATCTCCTTATACCAAAGGCACACACTAAATTTCATTTTGATATGTCAGACGGTATGATCTGTAAAAACACCACAAAAATAGTGGCATACACACCCACCAACCCACAGATATCATAGCGAAAATAATTAAAATGGATTCAGGGGACCTTTAAAAGTGTATATATCCGTCGAAATCCCGACTTCGATTTTTTTTATTTTTACTATACCTTACCTTATACTACGTACGTAAGGTAAAAAAGTGGTCCCAAATTATTCAAAATTGATTCAAGAGGCTCCATATTTTTAACCGACTTCAAAAAAGAAGGAGGTTATCAATTCGTCTGAAGGTTGCTTATTTTATGTATGTGACGGCAGAACTCAGCCATTTCTGAACCGCTTTAAAATTTTTTTCTTTATTTAAAAGACTATGCTTATAGTTTGGTCCCGTCTTAAAAACAGTTCATTATTTTAAAAATGAAAGGGTGTCCCAATACAACAAATATGTTTTTTAAGAGTATAAAGAACCTTAAAGGGCACCAATTTAAAATTTTAAAAATTACGTGTCACTATACCACCCTGCAACAGAAAGTAATAAAAGAATAAATTTAAAATTTAAAGGGTGTCCCTTTATGTGACGTAATTTGACCTATATGGGACTATCTTTTGAACCGTTATAGACAAAACCTCGAACATTGGACAGAATGCCGATTGCTATGACCGTTTTAATAATATGTGTAAATATTCAAAATTATAAATTAAAGGGTGCTCCAATAGTTCATTTAATTTGATTTACTTTTTACAGTTGCACACAGATTATTAAAATTTACGAAGAAACTATATTGTTAAGTCTGCTATAACACAAAGTATAAAATTTGATTTTTGAAATAAGAGGGTGTTCCAATAGTTAATGTAATCCTATGTATGCGGGCAAAATTTTGAACTGTTATAGACAGACAACTGAAATTTACAAGGAACCTGAATTACAAAGTCCGCTATAACAAGTATATAATTTGAATTTAGAAATTAAAGGGTGTTCCCATAAATTATGTAATTTTACCTATGTGGCCCTATCTTTTGAACCGTTATAGAAAAACACTTTAAAATTAGGCAGAATGTTCACTATTTTCTCTGGCATAACAACAAATATAAATATTTTGAATTATAAATTAAAGGGTGTCCAAATAGTGCATGTAATTTGATGTATATGGCAAAACTTTTGAACCGTTGTAGGCAGACAATTAAAATTTACAAAGAAACTTTGTGTCCAAGTCCTTTATAACAACAGGTCTTAAATTTAAAATTGTAAATTTAAGGGTGACCCAATAGGTGATGTTATTTGATCTATGTGGCCTTATCTTTGAAACCGTTACAGAGAGAGGCTTGAATGGTGTCCCCACAAAAGACGGATGCTGGTGAAAATATTTTAAATTTTGAACAGTAATAGGGATTTGCTTGACATTCACTAGTCTTTACTTTTTTCGCGCATGTTTTGCTTAGTTTAAATCTAAATCTTACAGATTACTTCTTACATTTTTGGTTTAGAATTGGTGCAAATCTATCTGTTTTGAAGTCGGTTTTTTTGCAAGAATTATTTTTCTTTTAAAAGATCTTTTTATATAAATCCATTATCTCTCCTATCCTAATGCAATAAAACAGATAAGCAAATAGTCATTCAATTCACACAGTAAATTATTAAAAATATTTCGATTTTTGCTAAAACAATCTTTGGAATTTTTGTAATTTTTTTTTTAATTAAGGGTGGAATATCGATGCATGTCGTATAATGGACCAATGATATTTCCGTAAATCACGGCTCTGATATATATTATATACAGTCGTTCTTATGTTTCAGTTTGCGTTTCCATTTAGCCTTGACTATTCCTCTCTTCAAACAGCCTCAAATAAATAAATCAATCCCGTATCGTAAAATTATACTGCACAGACATTTGCTTTACAGTAGTCAATTTGTCTCTGCTGAAACAACGAAACGTTGGGAAAAAGTTAAAAATGATTTGATTTTTTATTTACATTTGTAAACAAATAACTGACCATAACAGACCCAAAGAGATAACGAATCTCTTAATAAAACAAATTTTTTTTGTTGAAACGAAATGAACTTGAAATATACATCTTCTGATTGGTTACATACAAAGAGCGGTATCATGTTTCAAAAGCAGACACCATTGGCCATAATAGCAATTTTTGAGTTATCTTCAAAATGCTTTGGGGTATTTACATTTTCAGGCTTTAACGCGTTTAAAAACCTACCATTTGAGGATACAGTTCCTTTTTCTAAACTTAGTGGAAGTACTGGTTACAATTGCTAGACAAATGCTAGTTATCACGAGAGACTCAGTGATGAGGAGTATGGTCGATAGTTACCAGTCAAAAATCTATAGTCACTTCAGTCGAGATTAAGGGCTGATGACATTACAGCAATGAATGTAAGGTATAAATCGGGAACCAGAATATATTCAGGTACAAAGTGGACCGAATGGCTAAATTAAATTGGTTGCCAGAAGTTGTGCAATAGTAAAGGGGATCAAATAGGACACGATTAAGTTAGTGACCTGTGGAAGTATAAATGATTTTTGTTTAAGAATACAATTTTTATTAAAAAAATATGAGGGTCATTGTATTGGTTTGTAATTTAGTTTTAATAGCTTAATTTACTTGCATTTTAGCTACTAGTAGCTTCTTGTAACGGACAGAAAGAATCGAAATTTTAACAGAGTTGTTGTGATATGAGTTTTTAATGGTCTCTAAAATATTAAACAATTTCCTTAAAGACAACACAATCTGCAGTTTCTGGCTAGTTTTTAAAAAGGACCTACAGGTTTTGGCGGAAAACGAACCCCCAACCCCTAGACTAATAGGCTAGCAATCAGTCTATGTTTTCACTGAAAACTGCTTATTCATTTCACTTAAAAACCAAACAGTAAAAAGTTTACACAACATTATGTAGAAATCTATGAAAAAAGTCCAATAATTTATTTCCCTTTGTTTTTGTATAAAATCTTTTTTGTTTATAAAATTTTTAATATATGCAGATTTTTCTGTATTTTATAAATAAACTTTGATTAAAAAATTTAATTTATAAGCCCAACCGTAAATAAAATAATTTTGATGATGATTTAGTTTTACTGCCATTTAAGGAAGTTTTCATACAATTTCCTATGAAATAATAATATTTAGAAAGAGAAAATAATTTGCATAAAAATATTAAATTTTTATATGAAATAGGGGAAGCGATAGACATACAATACTCTTACACAATGTTTTAGTTTGCATAAAATTACTTTTTTTCTACTAATATTTTATGAGAATAAGTACAATTAAAATTTAACACATGTTACATACAATGAAATCTATAATCAAGCTTAAGTTCGTTTTTATTCTCTCTAAGACAGAATGAAATAAATTACAAATTAGGTGATAATATTAAAGAAAAATTGGGAAAATTAAATTCTTAGACACCAGCAGTAGCGGAATGCACATTTTCTAGACAGCCACGTCCGTTATCAGCACTCTTGTATCTAATCTATTTAGGGTAGTGTTTTAGTTGTAAGCATCATCTATTTAACCAAACAAACCCAGATAAAGGAATACGAGAAAACTTGTATTCAATTATCAATCGTCAGTTGGTGACAACGAAGTCTACCACTACCTTAAGCTTCCCTCTTGTTGAATATTTTTACTGTTAATATTTACCACCTTATATTTTGTTGTTCCTTCAGCCAACCTTCGGTTAGCAATGAAAGTTACTTTTTGTTTATTTGTTTTACTTCCAACATTCGTTTTTAGTTAACACTAATCTAGTATCAAAGCAAACTTTGTTGAGTAAACAAGATTGCGCGGTGCAATATATTACCTGCGAAATTTGGTTCAGTGTAACGTTCTTTACAAGCAAATTTCATATATATACTTCCTCTCTGCGTAGGGCCTCATGCCCTCCTAATCGAATAAATAACCAAACCACAATCTCCACACCAAGAGGTGAAATTCCTACGCACACATTTCGATAGATTCTTAATCTGGAAATGTCACTTTGAAATAAAGTTGAAACAAATGAAGTCCAAAGCAGTGCAAAGCAGTGGATTGAGTTTATGCCAATAAGCCAATTAATTTGCCACTAGTTGAGGCAGTAATAGCGAAACATGCAACAACTTATCCAAAGAAGCTTGAAACGAATCCAAATCCGTTGGCCCGTAATATCCTGAATGATCGTGGCTACGTTCGACTAATATGGAAGAACATTTCTTCTCTTGGACGAACGTCAGAGAGGTGACCAACTTATGATAACACCAACCGTGCATCATACAGTTTCTGAAAGATTTTCAAATTTTGAAAAAGTTCATATGCCCGAAAATAACATTTTAAGGGTGAATAGAGCCGCTCCCTAGTATTGTAAAAGCTGAAATCTTCATAATAGCTTCTTATCTCAGCATTCAATATAGGCTTCTTTAGTCCAAGTCCTCAATGTCCCTAAACAGAAAACATTTTCTCTTTAATTCACATGTGCTTACAGATAGCAAACTGTGGCTTTATCTCATAATTAGGTCTTCTATTGATTTTAATCTTCAAAGTATATCATTGCCATTTGGGTGGTTGTTATCTACAAAGTGGGGATATCAAAAATTCTGTCGCAGTTTATGGCCAATAGAAATAACAAAATTTTCTCTATGAAACGTTTTTAGGCAAATGGATATAACCGCAGAAAGAAAAAATGATATTTTAAAGAGATTCCTTATTATTTTCATTTGGTAAATCGTAATTTATTATGAAGGAAACTACAGCATTTTCCTTTTCATCTGTTGTTACTTTTATTACTGTTAATATTATTTACCCTCTACTTTAAGTCAATTTTTAATTCTGTAATCTTTTATATTAATGGTCTTCCCATTTTAGTTTGGTACTTGAATCTATAAACTCGATTGTACTTTCATTTAATTTTTTTTTTTTTTTTTTGTTGCATTTTCTAAATATTTTTATAATTTTAATTGTGCGCATATAGTCTCGTCACCTTTCGCCTTTTTATATAATAGATATTTATAAATACTGAAAAAGTATTTCAATAATTATTTTGTTACAAAATATGATTTTAGAACTGTTAGTGAGTTAAACAAATCACTGGACATTCTTTTCCTTGTTTTTGTTGCAAAAGTCTTTTTTAAAAGTTAGTTCCATTTCGTTAACAATACAACTGCTTGTTGACGGTTCTACAGATTCGAGTGGCTTGAATAATCGGATGAACAATTGTGCTAAATAAAGTTTTATGACATTTTCTTTGGAACATTAGCTAAAGGGTGTTTTTTATAGAGGTATAGAACTTTAAGTTGCAATAAAACAACGATGGTTTATTCGACTGACATGAATTTTATTTATCCGAAAGATAATCTTGTGGCATTACATTTTAAATATGATTTCTGGCATATGTCCGCCACGGCTGGCGCGGATGTAGTCCAATCTGGACGTCCAACTTTCGATGACTTTTTCTAACATTTGTGACCGTATATCGGCAATAACACGGCAAATGTTGTCTTCCAAATTTTCAAGCGTTTGTGGCTTATCCGCATAGACCAATGGCTTTACATAGCCCGACAGAATGTAGTCTAGCGGTGTTAAATCACAAGATCTTGGAGGCCAATTCACAGATGTAAAACGTGAAATTAGGCGTTCACCAAACGTTTCTTTCAATAAATCTATTGTGGAACGAGCTGTGTGACAATGTTTCGACATACACTTGAGGATTACCTTCACTCCAAATGCGGCAGTTTTGTTTGTTGACTTAGCCATTCAACCAGAAGTGCTAAACAAAATTCGCTTATGAAAATCGGAAACAACGGTAATCTCGTTTTGGGCCCAAAACTGCACCATTTGCAAGCGTTGTTCAGGCGTGAGCTTATTCACAATGAAATGCGAAACCAAACTGAGAATAAATCACTTGACAGCTATTAAATCGGTCACCATTTTGAAAAGTAATGCCAACTTAAAGTTCTATACCTCTATAAAAAACACTTTATATTTCCCCACATTTTAAATACTTAAGTATCGCAAACGTTTTACCATCCCTTCGTTATTTTTTTTTTTTTCATTTCAACCATCCTTTTTTAAAGAGTCGAATTAACAGCCAAAAGCAGCTCGTAGATGGTCTGAATAATAATATCTGCTCTTACAAAATGAGTGCCCCTGCGGCTCAAAGCCTCTACTGCAACTTTAATGGGATCTAAAACGGCCACTAAATTTTCTAAAATCTGAACATATTCTTCAACCCACAACTCTGCGCAATTGAAATCTATGAGAGGTTTTTTTAAATGCATTCTTCGATTTAAGAAACGAATGAATCATTTTAACCATACATATCTTGTTTTTACATCATGAATTAAACGCTACTCTATGCCTTATTTTTGTTTCTTATATACATATCTCGTGACAGGCTGTTTTTTGAGGACTTCTTTTCAAATAGTTTTACACTTTGTCTTGCATGATTTACCTATAGCATATTTGTAAGTTTCTAGAAATATTACAATTTTAAAAATGCTTGTTTTTATTCAGCACAACAACGGTCAAATATTTGTGTGATAGCAGAAGTAATGCTTATTTAAAAACTAGCTGTGCCTTGAATATTTTGCTCGGTTTTGCTTTACAAGTATTTCACACCAATTGAAAGACTCTTATTTTTATATTGCGTCACTTATGGTTTGTATATTTAATTTATATAAAGGTACCCTTTCCTCTATAATCTTTTGCATAATAGTTTCTAAAATATCCCACTTTCATAAACAAAAAGGTGTATGGTAAAAATGTAACCGTGTTAAAAGGTGTTTTAAACCGAAAACTTCATCACCTTTGAACCGGAAATTGCGTTTTTCACTGCTTTTTCTCCACTTTTGCTTGGAAATAAGATATTTTTGCGGAAAAAAAGTATCCTAAATTGGGATCAGTATACTAAGGTACCTACTCACAATATTTTGTTAAAATCCATCCAGTAGATTTTACGTGATGCGAATACAAACAATGAAGTACAGACAGACAGGCTGACTGAAATGAGTTACAGACGGAAATGAGTTACTATTTTAATATATGTATAGATAAGAACCACTGAATTTTCGTTAAAGTAAACATGATTTAAAATTTTCCGTTTCCCGGGAAATTGGCAAAAAATTTTCCGGGAAATTTTGTATAGCTTTTCCCGGGAATTCCCGTTTCCCAAACCTAACTTATAAATTTTATTCTATTTTATTAGGTTTTTTTTTGGAACACCCAGATCCTAGTAGTATCAATGTAAATAGTAATTTTAGTTTGACCAATTGCCACACTAAGGGTTGAGGATTATATAAAGTGTGTTATTTTCACAATTTATGTACAAAATTAATTAAAAAGTGCCTGCTCAGGGTTAATGTTATTAAAAAAAAAAAAAAATTAAACAGACGTCCTTCACATAACAGAAAAACGTAGTGGCTGTAGGGGTATTTTTGTATTTTATTACATAGTGTAATTAAAAATAATCATAACGCATTAAGTGTTTTACAATCTGACCTCTGGTGTAATAATATTTAATAAATTTTACATTCTTTTCCAAAAACTTGCACAACAGCATATTAATTATAACAATCATAAATAATTATACAAATTTATATAATTATTTACGATACAACATACATATATTCATTAAAATTATGTATATTATTACAAAATTTTTTTTATAATAATTTGTTTTAAATTCGTATAAAAAGCAAAAAAAAAAATAATAAAATAAATTATTATATTCAGAAGCTAAAAAAAAACTTTGTTGAAATATGTTTTCTGCTTTTCATTGTTAATTTTAAATATACGTGAGTGTAAGATAAAGTATGGGTTTTTGTATCCTTGCGGTTGATTTAACATGTTTCATGTCTTCAAGTCCCTAGAATATTTTTCGTGATATAAGTATGTAAGTATATTACAATGTAGACGTACATAATTTGATTATATGATGACGTGTAATTGACTGAATTATAAAAATAAAACATTGACAATTGTACAACACAAGCGCACTCTTGTTGTGTTTTCATAACAGATGAAAGATATACTCACAAGCATGTTTTAATACATAACGTAGCAGCATGTGTCTCATATTCACACATATTTGTTTCACAACAAGCTTTAGTAAAGAAGCAAAAAATGTATTTTCATTATTTTTTTTTTTTGTTGTGGAAAAGGAGGAAAACATTAAAGAAAAGCTGAGGAGGTATGTAATTTAGGAGTTAAAAGAACAACAAAAATCAAAGGATTTCAAAAGAGATCAAAGCTTTCAAAACTTATTGAAGCAATTTTTTAAATATATTTAATAACAGTCACATGGAGCACTTTATTTACGCTTTTTTCCTAGGGTTAAATTAGTTTTAAAGAAATTGCATTCAATTAGCAGAAATATTCTTTTGTCGTTAAAGGCACATCTAATTGAAAAAAAAAATATTAAAAAATTGAAAACAGGGAATATAAATGAATATTATTTATACAAAATACTTAAAAAATTGTTTATTTTTCTAAAAAATATAACGAAATAGTGCACAGCCCCACAAAATAAACAATTTTGTTTAGTGAAGCCAAAGAATTGTATGAATTGTATTGCTGCTATAAAAAATCGCTCAAAAATAAAAATTAAAAAATCGCCAAATGAATAATCCTTAAAAAGATTAAAAATTAGCACAAAAAAAAAAAAAAAGAATAATGGAAACTTTAACCAAAAGCTATGCAAGAATTACCTGAAAATAAATGAATTATCTAAAATTTTTTAATCATACATCCGTTACTACTGAACGCACAGAGGTGTATTTTGCCAATATAGCCGCTCATTAGGCCAAAAATTAAATTTAAGAAATTTAAAAATTTATGTACTCAGCTCGACAGACAACAAAATTCTACATCATATAGAGAATTTTTAAGGCTTTAGGTTGAGATTTATCGTTTTGGGACACTGTTAAAATCAGGAAAGTTGAGTAAATTGCATAGGTTTTCATAAACTTTGATTTTGAGAGATTTGCAATATATTTTTTCTGACTAAACGAATTAATATTTTGTATTGATTCTTTTTTTTCTGTGGAATTTTTATGATAAACAATTTCGTTCGTAATTAAAAAAAAATTTTTTTGTTCACTTTTTATATAAAGTATCCTTTTATAAAGTAAATACATAAACCATATCTGAAGCACTATAAAAGTACTATAAAAGTAAGTGGACGCTGACGAAGTGGCGGGCAAAGCCAGTTATGAATAACTTAAAAATATTTTCAGATAAATTAAATACTACAAAGCAGGGACCGAAAATAACAGTTATTTTTAAAATTTAAAATCAAAAAGTCAGGTGGATATAATTTGTCTATCAGATATTTGAATACAGCATATTGATGCTGTTATGCTAAGGAATAATAAACTTAAAAGACTTTAATTTTTTTGACTTTTATCAAAAAGTCGCTTTATAATAATTATTTTTTGACCAATATTTTTTTGGTCAAAAATAAAAGTTAAAATTTGACTTTTATTTTTTAAGTCAGAAATAAAAGTTAAAATTTGACTTTTGTTCCTATTGAAAGCAGATGTTAAAAAAGTTAAATAAAATTTTAATTAAATATTAACACAGTTTTTATTTTTAGAATTATAAGTACATGTTGTATTTGTATTAAAACAAAAAGAAAAAAAAAATTATAATAGAGTACATATGTATACAAAAACGTTTACTGGCTAAAAAGTTAAGGAGTTGGTGTTTTGCATATTTTGCTCTGAAAATACAAATTACATTTAATTTCCTTTATTTCAATATTAAATTGTTCACTCTTTCATTGCAATGACTCAGAATTCAATTTCACCATTAATATAGCTGCCAAGTTCTGTTCAGACAAATTGTAGCGCAAGTCGCTGAGAACAATCTTAAGTGATGAAAACGCGCGTTCTACACTAACTTGTGTCGCAGGTACTTGATGAATAATACATGCCAAGTCCTTTAGACGGGGATATACAAATTTTTTGTTTTCCCAGTATTCTATAAGGTCAACATCAACGTCAATACGCTTCTCGTTGTGAGTCAATTTCCATGAATGCTTTGCGAACGAAATCTTTAGAACATCCATCGTCTTCATCGGACGACGCAACTGATAGCTCCATGCCTAAGAATTCAATTCGTAATTTTGAGGAGCTGCTTTGGTTTGTTGCCTCATCAAATGGGAATGACTCACTACTGGATGTTGTTGGTAGTGCATTAAGACAAGTCTAGTGTATATAAAATAAGAAATAAATAAAAATTTGTTTGTTTATTACTAAATCTTAACTTTCAAAATTTAGTATAGTTACCTGTTCATTATTTTGGATTTGTAGGATGATGTTTTTTAAATGTTTTTTTGCGCCTCCAATTTTTTCTTTCGACAAAACTCTTCTAAATCTTGGATCCAGAAATAAAGCTGAATACATGGTATCATTTTCTATCAATTGTGACTGCCTTGACTTGATGTATTCAAGGAGAATTTTACTAATTTCAGTCGTATTAGATTTCAACTCAAACATCATCTCCAGCCATGCTTTATAAAAGTCTCCCAACAGCTTTGCAAATTTAAAGTTAAGATGTGCACAGGAGTAAGAACAGATATGATAACCAAAACAACAACACTGATTGTCATTGATCTTATTTTTCTTATATTTCCATTACATTGTTATTATTATGGCATAGTCAATTTTTTTTTTCTGACTTAAAAAATAAAAGTCAAATTTTAACTTTTATTTTTGACAGAAAAAATAAAAGTCAGATTTTAACTTTTATTTTTGACTTAAAAAATAAAAGTCAAATTTTAACTTTTATTTTTGACCGAAAAAATAAAAGTTAAATTTTAACTTTTATTTCTCACGGAAAGAATAAAAGTCAAAAAATAACTATTATATTTTGACTTTTTTGAAAAAAGTCGTAACTGTTACGGTCCCTGCTACAAAGTAATAAATTACAAAAATGTCTTTCATTAATATTCTTGGTTAGTGGGGATTGGTTAGACAACTTCTCTTCGACTTAAAATTTAAAAATGAATATTTTTGGATATTAGAAAAAAAATAAAAGGGGTTGGGATGGGAGCGATATTACCCCCTGCCCATAAAAACTCAAAAACTTTATTTTTATGGTATTACGGCGTATGTAATTAATTTCTTTTAATAATTACATTATTTTTGCAAAGAATATTTTATGTTACCGACCACAAAAGGTGCGAGGCGAAAAATTAGATTGAAAATTTTAGGTTTTTGAACATTTACCGACCCTAAATGTTGCATTTCCTAAACAGAAGCATGGGGAAATTAATTTATAAAATTTTGCAGATGTAGGATTGGTTCTTCTGAGGGGAACTTTTTTATCCTTGTTCCTTTTCTAGCTTTAATAGTCTATGACCATAATGTCATATATGTATATTATCACTAACATACTCAAAGTGTAATTTTTAAGTTTTGAATTCTAATATGTAAGTTTTAAATGCGAACACTCCTCCAGTATAAGGTAAACTGGATTATTTTAAATAACCAGTCTGTAAGTTTGTCGAAAAGCGATAACTTATTTGATATTTTATGTAGGCGTGCCACTTCCTATACAAAGTAAATATTTGTCATCGTGTTACTTGGTAACTGTAATAAGTAGATTCTTGAAAATAAATTTGATGGGAACAGTGGGCGTCGTAACTCGCACCAAAACAATTTTTGTCGTGAAACTATGAAAGTAATTTGCAGTGTTGAAATGTTTACTTTGAAAATAGCGTGCGTTTTCAAAATTAGAACTGCAAAAGTGGTCCACTCTAAATTTGACACGGGCTTCTCCAAAAAAAGCCTACACAAATATTGCTTTTGACATTAATTTTGCGGGTGTACATTCCAAGATATCTGGTAGAATTTGCGTATATGTAAGAAATTAGTTCTTTTCGGTTTTATTTATATAAAATAGACCTTTGGTAAACCTATTAAACATTTTTCACAACGTAAATACATAATGAACAACATATAATTCTTGCAAAAAAAAAACCGACTACAAAACAAATATATGTGCATCAATTCTAAACTAAAAATTTAAAAGGAAGTAATCTGTAAGAAATAGTACTCAAATCGAATACTTTTATACTTGTTGCTCTAACGGACATATTAATATACGTTCTGTACATTCAAATGTCTATCCATAACGGTTAAGCAGATAAAGCCATATACGACAAATTACGTCAGATATGAGGACACCCTTTATTTTTTACACTTATTATTACTGACACAGTAATAAAAAGTAATGGTTCCAAAGATATGGCTTAAACAATGTCACCTAGGGGACACTCTTTAATGTGCAATTTTAAATTAAACACTTATTTTAAAGGACAGATTCTTTGTAAATTTCAAATGTCTGTCTAAAACGGTTCAAAAGTTTGGCCATATGCATCAATTTACATCAACTATTAAGACACCCTTTAAAATTTTAAATATTTATAAATTTTATTATACGGGACATAGTAGTGGAGATTCTGTCTAATTTTCAAGTGTTTGTCTATAACGGTTCAAAAGATAGGGCTAGAAAGGTAAAATTATATCAATAATGGGGACACCCTTTAGTTTCCAAATTTAAATTATATACTTGATGTTATAAAGGACTTAGATATACAGGTTCTTTGTAAATTTCAACCGTCTCTCTGTTACGGTTCAAAAGTTTTGCAATATACATCAAATTACTTAAAATATTGGGACACCCTTTAACTTCTAATTATAAATATTTAATTTCTGATTATAAATATTGGACATTTTGTCCAATTTTCAAGTGATTGTCTACAATGGTTCAAATGGTTCATATATTTAAATTGACGTCACATATGGGGACACCCTTTAATTTTTAAGTTTATTTTTTTTATTAATTTCTGTTATTGGCAGCTATAGTAATAAGCAGTTTTTTTAAATTTAAAAAGGGTGCCCTTTACGGTTCATAATACACGTAAAAAACACGTATGTTGTATGGGGACACCCTTTAATTTTCAAAATTCAGAACTTCTTTTAAAATGGGACCAATCTGTAAGCATTTCCTTTCTAATAAAGAAAAAATTTTTAAAATCGGTTCAAAAATGACTGCGGGCACAAACATAAAAAAAGCAACATTCAGACGAATTGATAACCTCCTTCTTTTTTTGAAGTCGGTTAAAAATAAATTGCAAGTTCGATTAAAATGCACTGAAATACTTCAAAAATATTTTGACATTTTACAATAATTTCCCTTTTTCGAAAAATTTAATATGTCAGCATACACATATGTATGTATTTCATTTGTTTAGCTGACGGAAAGATATGGCTGCCTCGTGAGATAAAAGCTTTCAGTAGGTAAAATACGGTATATATATTTTTATACATACATATATTTGAAGTGGGTGCGGCACGCCCCATACAAAGTAACTATTTATCATAGTGTTACTTGGAAACTCTAAAAGGTATGATCCTGATATTTTGTGCAAGTAATTCTCTTAATCACATGAGAAGGATATGGTACTTACCATAACAAGCAAAAAATTATTATCGTTTACCTAGAGTCTTAAAATTTTACCTAAGTAACACCTTATTAATAGCATAAAGGAGACTGTTTATGTCGTTAAATCGCATGGACGAGGGGGCCAGTTAACAGTACCACTTCTGCAAAAAAAGTTGTCACCAAATATATTTTGCAATAAATCGCTTGTTAAGCGCACTGTAAAGCCAATTGCGTAGTATTGTTGAAATCAAATGTCGTTGGTGTTTAGCTGGATAATTTTTAAAAACAAAAATTCAGTCAGCATGTCTTGATAGCGCTCACCATTTACCGTAACGGTAGCTCCGTGATCATTTTAAAAGAATTAGGACCGATGATGTCGTACCAAACAGTCAATTTTAATGGATGTAATGGTGATTTATTGACAGTTTGAGGAATGTCTCCATTACCCATTTAACAAAAGTAACCATTACCAACTTAAATAGTCCAATTTGCAAGAAAGCGACGCAAACGATGATCGTATGGCTTAAATTTTTCACCAGCTGTATTTTATTTTAGCACTTAAGGCAAGATCTTTATATAAAATTTTCCGCGAAGTCGAAGGACAAGGACCAAAAAGTTGAGAATGACAACAAATCGTTGTTCTGACGTTAAACGATTCGCGATTACTTACTAAACCTTACTTAACAGAAATGTTAACATAATTTGATATTCTCAACTGTCAAATCATAGTTATCGATATAGATATTTATCAAGTATTGTTTGGTTGCGAAAGCTTTTCTGTATTAACATTGAAAAAAATTCAGTAGAAACAGGTCGAATTTTCTAGGCTCGAAAATATGTTAAAGAAATTATGTCACCAATATTTTAAAATTATAAAATCTGTCACTTTATTGAAGTGCAATTCTTTTTATTTAACAATTTTAATAATATTAATAATAATTAATTATTCATAATTATTTTTTGCAGTAAAACATATAATTAGGTTTAGAGATGATGAACGATACATTTTTTTTAATTTTCAACTCCAATGCAAATCAATACTTAGGTTGCGTCATAAATGCAAATGATTGTCTAAGGAAATGTCACAGGTAATGTTTATCAGGGATTTTAAAATTTAATCTATCAACTGGTTTTGAGTTGTGTTAAGGGTTCCGTACCCAAAGGGTAAAAACGAGACCCTATTGTTTTTGCTAAAATGTCTGTCCGTCTGTCAGTGCCTTTTATGTCTAGAACCGTAATAGGTAGACTCTTGAAGTTTTCACAGATGATGTATAGCTGTTCCCGCTATAGCAAAAAATACTAAAACTTATAGGGTGTTCCAATAGAGAGGTGTTATTCACGAAAATGTGTTTATTTCTTGAACTGTAGGAGGGATATACTTGAAATTTATAAACAGTAATTAAAAGTTAATTCGTTTTATAAACGAGACTAAAAAAAATAAACCTAAAAATTAAAGGGTGTTCCGCTAGTGGTGTGATTTGCATGTATATGGCCTAAGTTTTGAACCATAATAGGTAGACTCTTGAAATTTTCACAGAAGCTGTATAGCTGTGGTCGCTATAGCAACAAGTACTAAAACTTATAGGGTGTTCCGAATGTGACGTGTTATTTGCTTTTATGTCTTTATTTATTGAGCTATAGGAAGCAACCACTTAAAATTTGCAGTGATTTAAACTATGTTCGCGTTATAACCAAGTATACACTATTAAACTTAAAAATTAACGGGTGTTCCGTTAGTGACGTTATTTGTATGTATATGGCATAGGTTTTGAACGATAATAGGTAGACTCTTGAAGTTTTTACAGGATGTGCATTACTATGGCCACTATAACAAATAGTAATAATTAAAGGGTGTCCCGACAGTGACGTTATTTGCATTCACATTGACTAATTTATTAACTATAATATAATGGGTTGTCATGGCCGTTATGACAATTACTAAAAATTAAAGGGTGTTCTTACAGTTTTTTGAGCATTCACGAAAGATCCGAAGTAGCATCACGACATTTACAAGACCACATGTCCAATTTAGAAAATTGGTTGAAGAAATGGAGAATAAAAGTTAATGAACAAAAATGTACCCACATAAGTTTTACAGTGCGTAGAGAATCTTGCCCCCCTATTCGGATAATTAACCAAACGATAACTCAGCTTTCAGACGTCAAATATCTCGGCATACATCTCGACCGGCGCCTTACATGGAAACGCCACATAGTTAACACAAATGAAGTTGAAAGCAGTCCAACTAAACTGGCTTATTGACAGAAATTCTACTCTAGCTTTAGATTGCAAACTTTTATTATACAAGTCAATTCTAAAACATTCAATTACGAGGCACTGCCTCAGCTAGCAACGTAGATAAAATTCAAAGGCGCCAAAATAAGATTCTTCGTATAATTACATCTGCTCCTTGGTATATAAAAAACTCGAACATTCATAAAGATCTAAACGTGCCATCAGTTAAAGCAGAAATAGCGAAACTTGCCATAAGATATTTAAAGAAGCTTGAAACTCATCCGAATGCACTGGCCCGTAACATACTGAATGAACCAGGTTACATTCGACTACGAAGGAGGGAGACTGCTTCTCTCATCCGTACATCAGAGGGATAACCCGCAAATTACAGTAACCGTGAAACATACATTTTTTTTGTCCAGCACTGGTTGGACTATACAAGTATATTTATATTTTTAGACTTAGGATATGAGTAATTATTGATAGTTCAATGATATTGAAGATACAATAAATAAAAATTGCGAAAAGAAACATACCCCAAAGTTCTAAAGAGTTCTAGAAAGTCTCATAAAATCTGAAATTTTCCGGGATGTTCCGGATCATTGCAGAATATTCCCTCATATTCCAATTATTCTCTAATGTTGGGAAACTCTCTCGGCTACTCTCAAATGATCTGCACAATTCTAGAAATTTCCTTAGGTCGAATTTTATCAGCCCTTATATCTTCAAAAGCACAATATTTTAACTTTTTTTGCTTAGCCATCAGTTTTTGATATTTTCTTAAGCAAAAACATTGCTTTATTATTTTTATTCTAGGATATTAATGTGCCTAATTGCTCCTTTCGTATGATTGGTTTAACTATTTGAAAAGTTTATGCTAAGCCATTAAAGAGACTTTCGGTGACAGCGTAAATTACAATAAAAACCCTATAATTATAAATTCCATGTAGCGAACAATTACTATTGCCACCACAAAGAATTAATTATCCAATAAACTATTAAAAGCTCTTTAATTACTTTTTAATCACTTTTAAAATAACTGCTGATAGCTAGAAGAAAAATTAAAATAAAATAACCAATTACATGACCTACAACAATGCAAATAATAATTGACCCATTTTTATAGCATTTATAACAAACGCAAATTGCTGTTGCTTTAATGTCTTAAAAATAAAAAAAACATTTAAATAATCTGTGCCACTATTTTGTTTAAATTTTATTTTGTATTTCCGGCTTGTCTTTGAGCATTTGAAATATCGCAAATAAATCTCACATGCAATTGTAGGCCATATTTGTTTTTGCTTAAAACTGCATTTTTTATTTTTCGTTTTCATTTTGCGCATAAATTATGCATTTTATTTCAACCTTGAAATGAATGTTCAAAATGTACAAAAGAAAAATATTAAACTTTAACCATCCAATCAAATCCATATTTTGTTGAGCAACTGTGTTTTTTTTATTTTTTGTTTTCTTCTCTTTTTTGTTTTACCAAACTCATAACTACTTAAGCAATAACAACAAGTGCAATAGTAGCAGTGGCAAGCTTAATACACAAAAATTGCAACAAAAAACATTAAATTACTAGACATGCAAAAGTGTATGTACATTTTTCCCCTCTACATGTAAATGCGGCAATAACATGCATTCAAGTGTATGAAAATATTTGTAATGAAAAAAAAAACCTGTACAAAAGAGATATTCAAACAATAAGTTTCAACTGTACTTTTATACCTTTTCGGATATGAATGTAAGTTGGAAAGTACAAGTTTGTTTTTCAAGTGTGTGTATTTGTAATGTAATTTAATAGAGTCAAAGTATATATATTTAACTCTGTATGTTTTATAAATGTACAAGGTGGCGCAAAAGTAATCCTCATATCAGAAAATGCTATAAATTTTGCGATAGGCCCCTAATGTCAATTCTGTTTTGACATTTGTGTAGTAAACACTTGCGAAATACACGTTAATAAACAATGTTACGCTATACTGCTCCCGAACGCGGAATATTGGTGACTATTTATTTGACCAATAATCGGTCGGTGACTTTGGCACAACGTGAATTTCGTCGCAGATTTCCTGGCCGTCCAACGCCTACGGGTGAAACACTGCGACGTTTAGCCGCTCGCCTCGAAGAGACTGGCACAACACGAGATGCTGCCAGGCGTGGCAGACCCCGGAGTAGCCGTTCTGCACAGAATATTGCTGCTGTAGCCGAGGATGACATGGAAGCACCGTCGACATCGACTACGGTGCATCAGCTGTTAGCTGCTGACCGCCAATCGCGTCTAACATACGCTCAAGCCATCCTTAATCACCACCAAGAGGAAGATGATTTTTCATCAAAAATAATCATGAGTGATGAGGCCCATTTCCATCTTAGCGGGTATGTAAATAAGCAAAATTTACGCTTCTGGGGCACTGTAAATCCGCCTGTAACCCACGAAGAGCCATTACACCCGCTCAAAGTCACTGTATGGTGTGCTGTTTTCGCTGGAGGAGTCATCGGGCCTTTTTTCTTCGAAGACGTCTTGCAGCTCTTAAAGACAATATCCGTCAAGAATGTGAGGACCTATCGCTGGAAGTTTTGGCCAAAGTGATGGAAAATGCCATAAAAAGGGCTCAAATGACATCATATTCTCGACTTGATCTAAAAAAATTAAAAGACCAAATAAAAATAATCTACAAGAAGAATCAAAGTTTTTCATTTTTTTTTTAAATTACAGCCAAAAAACATCGGAAGGTTATTTTTGCGCCACCCTGTATGTGTAAGAGAATACTAGGGTATTCCTTAAAAATACTTAGAATTATGGACTTTATAGGATAGTGATAGTCTTACTGAAATGTTCAATGGTTTCTCCCGAGTTGCTGAGGTCTACAATGTCAGAAGTCAAGCAAGTTTGTTGATATACTTTTGTTCTTTGTGCTAAAGGTCCTGTTAAAGGAGCGGCAATGAAAACTATCCCCCATAAATTGTATTTTCTTTTGCAGAAATTATTAATTTTAAAACTCATCAACAACGTGATTATTTTAATACCTCTCTCTTGTTAACCGAACTATATTTGTGCAGGTGCTAAATCTCAAATTTTTTGCAGTTTTGTTGCGTTTCAATTGTAGTTAAATTTTTTATTATGCATCACTTGTTTCAGTCAAACGAATTAAGCAAGGTGTCATTAGCCGCTCATGGTACTAATTCGAGTGCTGAACCTTGTTTATAGCTAATTAAAGCTAAGATTAATATACGAAGGCAATTTGATGATACCGCTACTTTTGAGAAAATGAATATATTAACCCGAATTATTATAAATTTACAAATAGATTGTTGTGTGGGCAAGCTAGTTTCTAACACTTTCGAAATAAAATTTTGTCTGATGCCTTTGGACATGGAGTTTACAGAAGCAATATAGTCCCATATGACATGTTCGTGTATTAAGCCTGGTGCTCTGTTCAATATTCATACGGAATGCTGTCAAACTTCATACATAACAAATTTTTATGAAAAAGGCATGAATAACTGTTGCAGAAGTAGTACTCTGTTTTACTGTAGGAACACATTGAAATGTTTCTGGCAACATTTTATCAAAGCAGTGAAATAAACCAATATCGTGTGGAATTTTTTAAACAACAGCTTTTGCTAACATTTGCAAAACAATGGTATACTTAAAAACAATAAAATTGTAAAATTCTTTCAAATCGCGAGATAAACACCGCATTTTAAATGTCAAATTTTCCTTGTGAGGTTATAAATGTTGCTTAACATTTTTCACAAGTTCGAACGGGGTACTAGGTTTTACAGTGGAAAAGTTGACATTTTATTTCTGTGAAAATAAGTTCAAAAGTTATGGGATACCCTAAACAAAAAGTTTTATATCATTGAAAAACTATTTGGTAGTTTTCAGTTTACTGATATTTTTTTTAATGAATACAAATGAATGGTATTTGGTCAAGTTTTTATTTAGTTTTCATTTTCGCTTTTCATATTCTCTGCCAAATGTGTTACAAGTATCTCCACTTAAAAGTAACTCAATAAAAACCAGTTTTTTGTTGTAGTATTTTTTTTTTTTTTTTTTTGGTTAGCACTGCATAAGATAAAAGTTCGAAAATAAAAATTCTTCTCTTTACATTGATTTTAAGCAAAGCTAAAGTGAAAGTTTTCGTTATTGTTGAACAAGATAAGCTACACGAATATTGAATAAAGGATTTAAAAATAGTTATATGATACGAGATTACTCGACACAGTTTCATATAGATAAGTTTACTATTCAAAAGGTTTATTATTATTAATAATCAACTTGCTTTTTAACTAAATTCTAACACCTTTAAATCTGAAATTTTTTTTGGTTTTTACAAAAATAAAAAAATTGTTCTGTTTAAATAATGCCTAAATTTAATCGTATCAGCTTAAATCTAGCTACAAATTGCATGTTTATTATTTATTATTGAAAATTTTTCTTAATACGGTTTAAAGCTTTTCTAATTTAGTTTAATTGTTTAATGGCTGCTGGCCAGGTCGACAAATTTTAAATGCTTTAATTCTATTTTAGTTAAACAAATTAACTCAAAATTTATGTGCAAATGCAACCGCAAAAACGTGATATTTTTATAATTAATATTTACACATTAAATATTTCCACAGAAATGAGCTTTATTTATTATTTTTGGTTATTATGTAAATTTGTTTCATAAAAAATATTATTTACACGCCATTAAATAACACTTAAATTAAACGTAGCTCTTAAATTAACAAAGTGCAGATATCTTAAATGGCAAATTGGGCGTTTTAGGAAAATAAATTAAACTAAATTATAAAAAAAATAGACTAAATTGTGTGAAATATTTTAAATTTAATCAACAGAATTTAGTATTATGTAATTGAAATCCACTTAAATTATAAAACTTGTGTTGTTAATAATGATTTATAAAGTTTAAAAATTTATTAATTTATTATACGAAAATTAATAATATTCTGATTTGTGGATAAAAGATATTATTCCGGCAAAAAAGCGCACGAGAAATACTCAACATAATCTCATTTAAGCTCGCCTTTACAATATTAATTTTTTTCAATGATAACCTAGATTTGAAAACAAGAATTACACGCAAGCGATCAATTGCTAGAGCATGCTGGAAGCGGTAGCAGTTCGACAACCAATTATCTATTTAATTATTTTTGCCATAGTGACAACACACGTTTGCAGCTCAGCATTGTCTTGATGAGTAAGCACGTTAATGCTTCAAACAAGATCGTTTTGGCTTCAAATCAATATTGAATTGGTAAGAATGCTGTTTTACCCTTTTCCAGGTGGTCGAAGTGTGGACAGGATCTCGATAGCCCTTTCTTAGCCTTCTTTGGTGTATGTTTATCCGAAGAAACCTAATTTGATTATTTTTGGACCTTAAGTGAGTTGTGGCTGATCCTTGTTTCGTAGAAATTTTAAAAGCAGTGTAATGAGCCTGAACATCGCCAAATGCTCCTTTGAAATGGTGACACGGTTGTGCCAGTAGACGAGCTTGAGTAATCGTTGCACCAATCGCGTTTTCGGATCAAGATATCTATGCAAAGTGTGATGTACCAGCTCGATTGAGATACCTACAGCCTCAGACATCTATAACTTGGATAATTTTAATTTAATAAAATTAACTCAGTATGCCGTTGAAATTGATGGAGCAAAGTCAGTGATGGGGTTTTGTCGTTAAAAATAATGTTTAACCAATATTCCTTAAATAGGTTGTTTGCTTTCAATGAGTGTCAAAAGAAAACTTGCTCAAAATAAGACTGTAGTCCAGTAATAGATAAAAGTTAATGGGAGCATGTTATATTGAAAGTTATTGTGCTGAAAAACCAATTTTTACAGGTCAGAGCGCTGTAGCCTTAAAATTGTGTTTTGAAAATAATTAGCTAGCTCGAGAAACACAATATTATATAGTATATATTTTGCTAGTGTCTGCAATAAAATTATCCCATTTTTCTTTAAAATTTAGCACCTAATTTGTAAAAAAAAAATATTCTTTCAACTTGACAAGCAGCCAATTCCAATGGCGTGCATGTAGAAACTTTGATGGTTATTTAAAAAAATGTGTTTACGCCAAATGTATCAACTGATATAGCTGAGCAGCCACCTGTCGATGTTAGTCCGACAGTTACCTTTAGATTTGAGCTTAGAGATATTGAAAAGGCAATAACTGATTTAAACACCAAGAAAGCCCCTGGCATTGATAAAACTACTAACAAGATGTTATTCGAATTGCCCCGTGTAGCAAACAAAAAATATTTTTTTTGTTTTTGATGCCATTTTACGTCTTGACTAGTTTTTCACAGAGTGGAAGATTTCTTTGATAACTATGATAACTAAACCAGAAAAAGACCACAAAAAGGTAAAATTATACAGACCCCTAAGTCTTTTAACAAACATATCAAATATGTTCGAGAGAATTTTAATAACTAAGCGGAACCCCATTCTGAGCGCGAAAGGATGTATGCCGAACCATCAATTCGGCTTCACAAAACAGCATAGTACGATCCAACAAACATACAGTTTAGAAAATGTAATTAAAAAGACCTTTGAAGAAAAAAATATTATTCTGCATTTTGCTGCTGTACACATCAGATATGCCAATTAGCACTCGAGTGTACACATCAGATTTTTTAAGTATTCATGAAAGCATCAAGTAGCGTCACAACATTTGCAGGACCACATAATCAATTTGGAAAAATGGTTGAGGAAATGGAGAATAAAGCTGAATGAACAAAAATGTACTCATATCTTCTTCACACTACGTATGGACGCATGCCCCCTATTCGCATAAATAATATAATTATAACTAAATGATACATCAGCCTTCGGTATACATATTGACCGGCGCCTTACTTGGAAAAGCCACATTAAATCCAAATTAACACAAATGAAATTAAAAATAGTCCAACTAAATTGGCAGAAAGTTATCCATCAGCTTAGGTTGCAAATTTCTGTGCAAGTCAATCTTCAAACCAATTTGGTGTTATGGAATTCAGTTATGGGGCACTGTCTCCGCTAGTAATGTCGAAAAAATTCAAGGCGCCAAAATAAGATTCTACGTATCATTACAGCTTCTCCCCTGTATATAAAAAACTCGAACATCCACAAAGACCTAATTATGCCATCAGTCAAAGCCGAAACAGCGAATCTTGCAGTACCGTATCTAAAGAAGCTTGAAACACATCCAAATCCGCTGGCCCGCAACATACTAAATTAACGTGGATACATTTGTCTAAGAAGGAGGGATATAGCTTCTTTCGTCCGTACATCAGAGGGATGGCTATGGTTGCAAATAAAGTAGCTTTTTGTACAAAAACAGCGTTGTCGATAGTAATTTCACGATATCACGAGTTGACATATTTTCGTGGCAGTCTAAATGGGCTATACCTTTTAAGAAAACGTATTGTTTGAATAAAACTTGGTTATACTAATAATTTCAATAAATGTTTTTAATTGAAAAATACTTTTTAATGTGTTGTATTTTAAAGATTTTTATTGATTTCGTTTATATAATTTTCCACCGATGTGGTGCTCATAGCAACGTTAGTCGATTTTTCTATATCGGTTAGGAAAACCCTCACTAACCGCCAGTAATTTAAGATTAATAATTAAGACAATTAATAATTTTGACAACCTTAAATACGTAAATTATACTAAACATATTTATATTACTTTTCTTCCTTTATATATTGTTAATTGACTTGATATTCGGAAAATTGTCACAACTTAGGAATTTGATAACACGAACTGATTGCTTGATGTTCTATAGGAGCGGTTATAGGCGGATTGTTCTCTAAATGATAACTGCTTTCTCCAAAATACTTCGAGTACAAAAACTCTTTCATCAGCAGCAGATACCGAAAAAACTCGGAAGTTGTTCTTGCAGTAATTTGTTGTTCGTGCAAGAACTTGTATGTAATTGATGAAAGCAAAGAAGAGTTAGTAAAAGAACTTGAACTTTTATCTTCTTATGATCCCTACAGTGACCAAGTCTATGATTCTCCAAAGCAACCAGCAGTTTTTGTTGTATAAAATATATAAAAAAACTTCAGAATAAATTGCGAAATTGATAAAATATAAACTTACTAATTAATAATTTATAGCAAGTTATTCGGATGTATATCAGGGTGATAAATAACATAATTTTAACCCTCCGGTGTTCGGTGTCTTATGATACGGTAAGTGCACTATTATTAGAAATACAGTTTTAGAAATACTTTTATTTATTTGTTTAAGCGTTTTAATATAAATAACAAAGAGCAATTGGATTTGCAGCTATGTATTTACATGGAGTGTTCGTTAAGGCATATATGACCACTACATTTGTGGCCGGACTCAACTCGTCACAGATGATGAATGAGGCCAAACCAGCGATATCAAGTATGTTGTAAAACATTACCAGTGGCCAACGATTTGTCGAGCGTTTACATAAATAGCCGATATATTGCATCTAAGCCCGCTTTAAATTTATTTGATCTGGATTGAATACTTTCAATGGATTGGTGTTTTGCCGGTAATGAACAATAGATAACATGATTACTTGCGTTTTTGGCTTTGCCATATAGAAGCACAGACCGATTTTATTATTGTAGTAGCAAAATATAGTGCTTATAGGCAACTACTGAAATCCCACTGTTACCGAAACGGATAAAAGTAGTCAAATAGTTGAATCGATTCAAGGACATAGTGGCCTTATAAATTGGCATATTATAATTCCTCCACAATTATGTTGCTGACTGAGAATTTGAGTGGAACACACCAGCAATTAGCACATCCCAAAAAGAGTATACATTTCATCTTATTTAGTCATTACTCAAGGTTACTTCTTGTTATTACAATACTTTTTATTCCATTGACATTGAAAGTAGCTCGATGACTCGATGATGCTCCTCGTATTTGCTTTTTACGAATAAAAGTTGTAACATTATGATAGCGAGACCTTCCTGGATGATGAAATTGTGGTTGGAGCTTGAAGGGCTTATCTTTATAAAACGTCAAACCCTCTATATAAATAAACCCTCTACGTAATCTTGATTGTTATCCATAATGGCCTCTACATTGATTTCCTGTTATATGTCTAATTCTTCATCATATAGAAAATAGTCATCATCTTCTACTTCGTCACTTGTTTCAAAAGGATCGGACTGCTGTCCCATAATTTGTTTAATGTATGCCTGAAGTCGTCCACGTTCTTTCATCTCACATTTGCTACACTTAGCTCACAAAGCAAACGGTTCATCATATCTTCATCTTCATCCATAGCTACTTGTTCCATTTTATACTTCCCCCTAAATAATTAAAATTCAAACCGTGTTAATCAAAACCGCATAAAAACAGACTTGGGTGTATACTATAAATTTAAATTTTACTACTCACTGTCTTTAGCACACTATGTTTTAGGAAGTCATGGACTAAGGAACCTCAGCTATATTTTAAAAAAGAGCTACACTAATTTAAAGATCGAATGGGTCTGGTGAGACCCATATGAACAACGAAGGGTTTAGAGGCTTTTAAAAATCAATAGGTTCTAAATTTGCGAAACCATTTAAGCGTTTCGATATCTTAATGGTTTTTTTTATTATCCATTAGACTCATTCGGACAATTTTTTCTAGTTACAGTGTTATTTTAACATTAGATATTTGCTGAATTCTAAACTGAACATAATATTGAGTATCTATCATAATAAGAATTCAAACTAGATTTTTTAAATTTTTTATAATATTGAAACTATAGTGAGATGATTTGAGCTACAAGACGATTTATTAAATTACTTTTATCGACTTTTCTAAATACATAGTTAAATAGCAAAAACAGAAATGGCAAAAAAATTAATGTGAGGTGTGGCGTATGAGCAATAAATAATTAATTGTTGAATAACGTATACATCAAACCTGTGTGTAATAGAGGTTAAAAGCTGGTATGTAAATTGCATACACTTCAGGTTTGTAATATTTGCATTTATTTCTACTAAAAGAAAATTGCATGCAAAGATTGCATGAACACAGAAATAGAATATTGGAAAAGTTTAAAAAATATCGAATATTAAAAATTTCGTGATCAACCTAATAATTGTTTCATCTCCCTTAATTATTTGCCAGCAAATGACTGGCAACACATAAATTAAACTTTGTTATTTTATTTTTTATTGTTATTGCTTACAAATAAGGTAAATTTATTTTTGTTTGAAGTTTGCCGGAATTATTAAAGTTTGTTTTTTTTTTGTAAACAGCTACTAATAGAAACGAGAAATAATTATTTTGGAAATTACTTTAAAAATTTGTGTAATTTATATAAATAACATAAAATAAAAACGTACTTTGGTTTGATATTAAAACTTACGAGGAATAAAACTTAGGGATTATGATTTCCTAATTTTGAAAATTTAATTATTATTAGTCGAACTGTTTATGTATTACATAAAATGAAATTTATAATCAAGCTTAAGTTCGTTTTTATTCTCTCTAAGAAAGAATTAATTAAATTACAAATTAGGTGATAATATTAAAGAAAAATTGGGAAAATTTAATTTTTAGACACCAGCAGGAGCGGAATGCACATTTTCTAGACAGCCTCGTCCGTCATCAGCACTCTTGTATCTAATCTACTTAGGGTAGTGTTTTAGTTGTAAGCATCATCTATTTAACCAACCAAACCCAGATAAAGGAATACGAGAAAATTTGTATCCAATTATCAATCGACAGTTGGTGAGAACGAAGTCTACCACTACCTTAAGCTTCCCTCTTGTTGAATATTTTTACTTTTTTAGGAATTGTCCTCTATCTGATTTTTCTATTAATGTGCTCCCACAAATGTTCGATAGGTTTAAAGCCTCGGGACTGCTGTGGATTATCTAGCGTCTTAGGCAATTAGTATAACAACATTCCTTAACAATCAACGATGTATTTCTCGGGTCATTGTCATGTGAAAAGACCCAGTTATTTGGGAGTTTTAATTTTGCTGGGAGCAACATTAGCCTTAAGAAAATTTATATAGTCATTTTTATTAATTGTAGACTCAGAAAACACTAAATTTTTAACTCCAGTTGTGAGGCACTCTGCCATGTAGCGTATTTTTGTGGAGTGCTCTTCTAACTGTACTGGCACTTATGGCTAATCCATATGTCTCTGCTATGATCTTTGTTATTTGGACCGCAATTGACACTGGGTTGGACCTTACTTCACGTACTAATTCTCCTTCTTCCATGCCACTTAGCTGTTTTAGTCGTCTCGACCGAGGTAAATTCTCCACTATACGATTCTTAAAATATTTATCTATAATTTTTTTAACAGTGCAGTAGCTGCTTGCAACAATTACTCCAATTTGGCGATGTTTTATACAAATTTTTATTTTAATATTAATATTTAATACTGACTTAAAGTTGTAAGCGTTTCACATTAATTTAACATGATTTTACAATAAACCAAAAACAATTTTTTTTTACGTTAAAACAAAGAGAAACATATTAATTCAAAGGGATCGTCATACTGAAATAATGTATAGTTGTTTATTGAATGATCATTACAAAAAGTTACTTTAACATTACTTTCGTGTTAAATCAATAAGAATTTAAGTTTGTATTAAACAGAAATTTATTGAAAATTTTTAAGATTGAAAGAACATTAAAACATGTTAAAATATCAAATAATTTTATGTTGATTTAAAATAATTTTTATACTAAAATAAAAATTAAACAACTGTTCAATTCACAAAACCCTGTTATTATGTTATAGGGTTTATCGTTAACTTATGTTACAATAGTTTATGTTTAATGTTGGTAATTTGCTTTGAAAAATTTTTAATAAATATTAATATTGTATCGAGACCATGCCTGGGACTAAGTTTTTTATTTGAATAAATTGTGAAAATCTTCGTAATATGTAATCATCAAAGTCTTTTTTTTTATTTTATATTTAATGTTATATATGTATTTATAGTGGTTTTATACCGCAAATTTATTCAATCTTTAATAAAATTAAAAAATTGTGTAAATTGTGTTGCTAAAAGTTTTTATTCTACAATTTTTTTTTAATCTACTATAATCCCTTACAACAAATTTGTAAGCTATCTGAATGCATATCTGAACCCATACACATACAATTATATACAGTAGTATAAGTATGATTTTATTTTAAAAAATGGGAAGCAAAATTCAAAGGTTACAAAATATTTAAACTAGGAACAATACAGTTAAACTTTCTTTAGAAAATACTATGGAATTAATTATTTGTAAAAGTTTGCCACCTTCACACATAAAATCGAATTAAGAGTAATTTTTGTTAGTTAATGCAATACGAGGTTTAATATGTTTAATTTCATTCAAAAATTTCTTCGAATTAAAAATTTTATTAATGCATATTTCGTATTTAAAGCCAGAAGACATCTTTATGGCAATTCTCAATTTTTTTTTAATAAATATCAGTATTGTTACTAATGACCAAATTATTTTTTATAAAATTACTTAAATTAATTAAAAATAGAATTTATTTTTGAATATAAATATTTAACAAACTTTAAACGATACAAGGGAGCTTGTAAATTGAGCAAATGTTCTTTTAAAAATTACATATACCATTTTCAATTGGAAAAAATTTTCTTTATCTTTTATATGTATTAGGACAGTTAGACTTTTTCTGCATAAAAGCATTACCGAAAATAGAATGGTTTTTATTTGACAGCAGTTCAAATCCATCTCAATATTTAATACGATTGCTATATTCGGCCAGGCTGAATCTTATATACCCTTCCCTTAGATATTGTGTTACCCGCTTATGTTTCTTTGAAAATTTCTTTGTAAATTTTTTGTAAATTTTTTTTTTTAAATTTTATTGTAAACATTTTTCGGAAAATTTTTTGTAAATATTTACTTACTTATTTTTTGTAAATTTTTTATAAAAAATGTTTAAAATTTTTTTGAAACTTTTTGTGAAATTATTTTTTTGGAATATAAGGAACTTTGCGTTAGAATGATCAGACTAAAGCAAAAAAATGCTTAAAAATTTTTTCTCATAACGCGCCTATTGACTGCTCCTGGTTACCAGTGTCGGTCTATTGGGAACATCTTTCTATAAAGGCCTTTAATACAGATCAAAACAGAAAAACTTTAACAACTGGGGGTTATTGCTCCCCAGAGATCTGTACGCATTCCTTGCGATCTACCTGTCGCGGTTTAAAATTTAAAAAAAAGGAACTATTTAAACCGAAAAGATATTGCAAAAACCTTGAAAAATATATTTGGTCGTAGCTTGTTGTCCGCAGCCTTCAAAGGAATGATCTGATTTTGCTGAATTACAATCCCAAAATTTTCAAAACTATGCCTGGGATATTGGTGCCTTGGGAAACGACATTACTACCCGAACACAGCAGACAGATAAATGGCAGAGAGATCCAGAATATATATGAGGTTGCAGAATATATATATTTTATGGGGTCGGAAATGATTTCTGTAGAAATTTCAATTAAATTTACAAACTTTTATATACCCTTTCCACCTGTGGTGAGGGGTATAAAAAATAAACTGCCAGTCCCATGATGTCGCTCGATGTCGATCGTTTGCACAAATAACACAATAACAAATTAAAACAACAACAACATTTTTGAATTTGTTTTTGTTTTAAATGTATTTGTGCAAACGATCGAGATCGTGGGACAAGCAGAAAGTAAATTAACAAGTTATAACGATTATAAATTGATTAAAAGTTACCAGTTCTTCACTACAGATATTTGAAAAAAGTGGATAAGAATATATAATAAGAAGAGTTTAATTTATACTGTCGTAAATAAAAGTTCTTTCTTTAAAAGGGTGAAAAATCGCTTTACGTAAGTTGTCATCAATTCTATAGTAATTTTTGTATTACAAATAACTGCAGATCAATTGCTTACCGTTACCAGTTTTTCATCGCAAATGTATATTATAGCTACAAAATCTATTACTAATCGGAACTTTTATGGCCAATATCATATAGAAAGAGTGCGTTAAATCAGCTTAAATTTAATGTAAGGATCTTCTTATTTTTATTCTTAATCAATTCCTAAATCAATATGAATCAAATCAAATATCGTTCGTTGGTAATCGCATCATTTAAGAACGGCTTTTTTAATGTTCATCATAACTCAACTGAGGGTTTTACGCAAAAAAAAAAATTTAGCACGCCCACTAATACGCTTATTTTTTATTGGTTAGAGAACTATGATCTTTAGAATTATGCACCAGTAACCCTCTTATTAATATACGTAGTTTAGTGAAACACAGGCGGAATTGGAATAGTAGGCGTGGTACCTCTAATACAAACACAAAGTGATCAATTATTATGGTCTACCTGAAGATCTACAATAGGTAGAGTGACGAAACTTTGCACATGTAGGTTAGGTTAAATGGGCCGCCCGCAAAAACGCGATTTCACTCGGAGGCCAATAAGACCCATTGTGATGCCCCAACGATCATCTACCCCCACCATTCCCTGAAGAACTCAATACCGTTGGTTCTTGTCAACCACCCGGAGCTATTCACAAAGCCGAATAGGCTGCTCAGTGTCACATCTCTGAGACAGTCCAGGTCCTGAAATCATCTTTGACCCAAAGATTTGAGCCTACGCTCTTGAAGAGCCGGGCAGTCGCAGAGAAGGTGTTGAACTGATTCCTCCTCTTTCTCATCCATAAAACTTCTGCAGCACCCTCCACGAGCGATTCCCATACGCTCCCACGTACGTCCAATCATACAGTGTCCCGTTATAACACCTACCAGAAGTGCTAACGAGCTTTTCTCGAAGGTCAGTAGTACCTTTGTCCTTTTTTTGTCAATTGAGGGCCAAAGAATTCTAGACAATCTGCAAGTGGTTAATGTAGACCACCTACGAGCCGTTTCCTTTAGCGACCATTCTCCTAGTATGTTAGATATTTCGGCCAAGGGGATATTGATTTCTCCTTGGGCAACCGTCAGATCCAGATTCGAACCGTTCCTCTCACATTGATCGGCCATCTCGTTTCCACGAATGTCCTCATGCCCTGGAACCCACACTACCCTTATATGATGTCGTTCAAGTAGGGATAAAGATTGTATTCAAGCTAACACACATTTAGATTTCACTACTTTTGAATTAAGGGCCTTAATGGCGACTAGACTATCTACGAAAATATCGATAGCCGACGCCTCCGTTGCAAGTTGCCCAATTTTCCTTGCCGCTACCAATATAGCATATATTTCAGCCTGGAACACGGTACAGGTATCGGGAAGCCTAAGTGAAATTGAAAGATCAAGATCCTCAGAGAAGATCCCTGGACAGTATGCGTGGTACCTCCCATACAATGTGAAAAGTTACTATCGTCCATTTAGAGAACTATAATGGGTATTAACTTAAAACTGTTCACAACTAACCCTTATACCAATGTGCATAGTCTAGCAAAATTAAGACTCGACTGCGAGAGTGTGGTGATAGCTCCCATAAAGAGTGAAAAATGATTATTGTGTTAATACCAAGAGCCCCCACGCAAACCCCTAAGGGTCTGTGAGCACATACACAATCTCGACCAGAATCTCACAGAGAGAACAAAACATGTAAAAATTTTAAATCAAGGGCATACAAGCTTTCAACAATGTAGGTTTGTGTCACTTTGCTAAATATTAAGCAAACCAATGCATTTTCATTTTAATCACTCTTTTTGGTTGGGGACTTTGGTTATTACGTATCGTCTAGTAAAAGGATGGGAACAGTGGGAGTTGTGCCTTGCATATAAACTGAATCAATATTATCATGGCCATTTTTTTCATCCGTGTTGGTTGTATTTTTTGTAGATGAGTGTTGCGAAAGGCACCGGGGATAACTAGTTAAACATAAAATTAATGTTTCATTTAATTTACTACTTAAAATTTTTCATAACATTTTGAAATCAACCATAGACAATCAAATGTCACTAATTACTGACCAGATTGATTTTATAAACAAGTCCTTAACAACCTTCAATTAAACTCACTTTATTTATGCTTTCGACTATCGAATTTCACATCATTCAATTATTACTCTAACATGAAACTTATGTGAATAAAAGAATCTACCACTAATTAGCTCATCTGTAATAACATTCATGTATTTACCACAATTTTTTTTATATTTCATGTTCGACATGTTCTGTCATGTCTTGTTTCCGGATGTGAAAAATGGCAGTGCGTGTTCAGTATTCTATGGATACTCGTATGTACATACTAGTGTATACACACAAAGAAAAAAAGACAACAACTATATTATTATATATGTATATTATATATCTAAGTTGATAGAATATTTTTTATTACAAATTAGGTGATTAATTTCAAAGAGAAAATGGGATTATAATTACCTCAAACATGGTTTTTCTTTGAGTGTAGTAACTAACACGATGGTGCAGAACATTAGTGACCTAGATATGTTTGAAGTTTTATAAAATATGTATTTTTGCTTTTACGTTTTATCAGCAAAAATGTACATGTATAAAATTAAGAAAACAAAATAGGCAAAAAAAAACGGCATTAGCACTTGTGTAAACTGCTTGCACGTACATGTCGCGGTTATAATTTTTGCGAAATAATGGCAAAATTTTACAAATTTCCACATTTAGCTTTTAATTCAATTTCATTAAAAAGCAACGAACATTAAAAATGAACAACTAAACGAACTACTCGTGCAATGAATGTAGTAGTTTTTGGAAAACATGTTGATGGAAACCAATCCACAATTACACAAAGTAATTTACTTCCCTCAAAATATACATACATACATATATAAGTATGTATATGGACATCATCTCATATTGTCATACGAGTATAATCAACGCACACAAATTAACTAACAAACTTTAATGCACTTACACTTGTGTTGATGAAAATTGATCAAATGGCTAACAGAAGAACCCAACCACAGATTTGATGCCATCACAAGCACCAGCAAGCAGCAACAGTCATAGCTAATATTGCAGCAGGTTTTGCAAGGGGTCCGCGATTAAAGGATTTTTATAAAAAGCTTTTCTCTACAGGAGTTTTAAAGTAAAATTATATATGTAATTTCAGTAAATAATACTCTTGCACAAAGTGTTTATATATTTTGAGATTTGGACTTTGAAGAAGAATATGTTTAAATGTATCAGAAAAAAAAAATAAATAATATATAATAATAATAATAACTTTGGAATATTAGACATGTAACTTCCGTAATAGTGATGATAATACTTGCTATTTCACATTGATCGAACACATTAAGTTGACTCCTTTACATTTAGAGGGAATAATTTTTCCAGCAACTTTTTTTTCATTGGTAAGGAAGCTTAATTTTCGACTTGGCAATGAGAGATTATGTACGATTTTTTTTTTTTCGCAACGACTGATGTGAAAATTGAGAGCACTTGTTTTCCAAACTGCGAGCGAAATCGGTACATAACACCGGGCACTAGGAGTGCCCGCCTCGTCGTGGGCGTCCTGACAATATTTTGCTCGATTTTGCTTTGAAAGTATTCCACACGAATTAAAAGACTCTTACTTTTATAGTGCTTCAGTATGGTTTCGGTATTAATATCCCACTTTCTAAAGTAAAAAGGTGTGGTGAAAAAATAATCGTGTTAAATATAAACGTGTTGAAAATATCGCAGTTTTAAACCGATAATTTCAGTACCTTTAAACCGGAAAGTTCTCTTGGAAATAAGATATTTTTGCAGAAAATTTGTTAAAATCCATCCAGTAGTTTTTACGTGATGCGAACTCAAACGAAAAGCAGACAGACGGAAATGAGTTACTATTTTATTATATGTATAGATTGCCGCCTCCATGTAGTTTTCGGTCTTTCTCGTTTCCTTTAGCTTTGTGGTTCCACTTAAGTGCTGCGTGGCATATTTCATTGCTTCACTTTCTAATCGTGTGACCAAGCCATTTCTATTTTTTTCTTTTTATTTGGGAGTTGACATTGTCCTCGCTTGCGATTTGCAGGAGTTGTTTGTTGGTGATAACTCTAGGCCACCAGATTATTAAAATATCTCGTTGGCATCGGTTTGTAAATCTTTGTACTTTTTATTTTATGGCTTCGTTAACCGTAAATGTTTCAGAGCTGTAAAAAAGAATGCTTTTCACGAAGGAATTGTAAACGTATGTATATCTTTGCGTTATATAGGTGCGTTCGAATTCCATACATATATTTGGAAGGTTGTGAAACGTTGATGTAGGTTTTTGTATACGCGAATCTAAGTCTTCCAACGCAACACTGTATACTACACACATTATGCTACCCAAGTAGCAAAAATATTTAACGAATAGTACTCGCGCGTTGTTCAGAGTAAAAATTTAGTTTGTATTTAAGAATCGTAAGCCGTATTTTGCAGCCGTTGAAGTTAATAAATCTATTTTCCTTTGCATGTCATCTCTCTTCGCAGTCAGCAGTACTAGATCGTCCGCTTAGTTGATATCCGAGAGTTGACTTTTTATTCTACATTGAAGCCCTCTATTTGCAACAGACACAGATGACGTTATGTCATCAAGAACTGTGAAAAAAAGTAGACGCGATAGTAAGCAACCTTGCTTGACGCTGATTATTGTTTCAAAAGAATCACTAAGTTTTCCGCAATGTGAAACGAGCATTTTGAAGTCTTTATAAGAGCGACTATTTTCTCTGGTATTCCTTTCTCAGCCAGAGCATGCCATATTTTGCTTCGATCGATGGCATCGAAGGCTTTCTCGAAATCGATGAAAGAAAGGTAAAGTGTTACGTTGTATTCATTACATTGCTCTATTATTAATCGGAGGCTGTTAATTTGGTCAATGCAGGAATTGATCCCGCTCGTTATGTCTATTAAAGGGTTAAAATCTATTACCGGTGTACTACATGGGGTGATCTGTGTGTCAGAATCATGGTCTATGCTACCGCAAACAATTTTCGTAGCACGATGTTTTTTTGTTTCTGCTTAAAGAAAATTTATTATACATATTATTTTGCATTGTGCTTTTATTATAGTCTTCTTGAGCACTGAAAGAAGTAGATATTCGTTGGACCCTTGCAGATACGACCTTTTGATACATTTCTTTAAATGGGCAAGAGAAAAAAACGTTGGGAGCTGTGTCTGAAAACAAACTGGATAAGCATTATTTCGTAACCCAATTAAAGTATATTTCTTATTGAAATGCAAAAGTTTATAACTGAGAATTATCTTATAAAACCACTTTTTTTGCTGCATGTTTAGTGTGGGTTTTGGGTTGTGGGCGTCATCGGTCCATATATTTTTGTGAATGATGGCCAGCGGTACAGGTCAGTGATTACCAACTTTTCTTGGCCTAAATTGAATGATATAAATACCAACGGCTCGTGTCACATTAAATATGTGGCTACAAAGAACTATAATAATAAAAGAAAGTTATCAATGGCACATCCATACTTCATTTATGTGCATACAAATTGAGTTGCTGCTTACTGTAATAATTTTTATCAGAATTTTTTTTTTTGCTTTTGAATAACTTTATACCTGTAGCTATTTAGCGACAATGCTGCTTATAATTAACAGTAATTTTCTGGAAAATAAAACATAAAATTTCAAGTTGGTCAATAGAAAACAGTTGAGGAGAAAATGGGTTACTAATTTCGTCTTAATGACCAACTAATGATGATTATTATATTAATCGTTTTTATACCCTTCACCACAGGTGGAAAGGGTATATATAAGATTGTCATTCCGTGTGTAATTTCTACAATATTCATTTCCGACCCCATAAAGTATATATATTCTGGATCCTTATACATAGAGAAGTTGATTAAGCGATGTCCGTCTGTCCGTCTGTCCGTCTGTCCGTCTGTCCGTCTGTCCGTCTGTCCGTCTGTCCGTCTGTCCGTCTGTCCGTCTGTCCGTCTGTCCGTGTTAGTGTGGTAATGTCATTTGCCAAGGCATCAGAAGAGATACAAAAAATTTAAGCACACCAATCTGTCAGGCATAGTTTCGAAAATTTTGGTATTGCAATTCAGCAACATCGGATCATTTCTTTGGAGGCTACGGGCCAAAAACCACGCCCACCTATATTTTTTTCACGTTTTTTCAGGTTTTTTTTTAATTTTTTTCAGCTTTAATGATTCTGTTTTGCCTGTTTTTCTCAAATAAATATTAGACTGCGACAGGTAGATCGCAAAGAGTGCATACAGATCCCGGGGTTCAATAACCCCCTTCGAGGGGCGATTTTTGTTTGTTATTAGATTGGTAGGGTTTTTCTGCTTTGATTTGTATTAGTGACCTTAATAGAAAGCAATACACATAGAGGTAGCCAATGGACCCACAGGGTACCCAATGATAAATAGGAGCAGTTAAAAGAACCCCCCATGTGTCAATATGAGGAAATTTTTTTTTTGTAAGGATTTTTTTTTTGCTTTAGTCTGACCATTCTATCTGAATATAGACTGCAGAAAGGTCCTAAATTTAACAAAAAAAAATTTTTTTAAAAATTTAAAAAAATTTTTTAAAAAATTTCCAAAAAAAAAAATTTTTACAAAAAAATTTACAAAACATTTTCAAAAATATATTTTACAGAAAAATATTAAAAAATTTTTTTTTTTAAAAATTTTCCAAAAAATTTTCGAATAAAATTTTACAAAAAATTTTTAAAAAATTATTTTTACAAAAAATTTTTACACACAATTTTCGAAATATTAAAACTAAAATTTCAATATTTCTTTGAAAATGAAAATCATAACTGTAACATAACATATAATTAATATTAAGATTATACATATGTATGTATGTGTGTATATAGAGTAACGTATTTTTATACCCTTCACCACAGGTGGAAAGGGTATATATAAGTTTGTCATTCCGTGTGTAATTTCTACAATATTCATTTCCGACCTCATAAAGTATATATATTCTGAATCCTTATACATAGAGAAGTTGATTAAGCTATGTCCGTCTGTCCGTGTTAGTGTGGTAATGTCATTTGCCAAGGCACCAGAAGAGATACAAAAAATTTAAGCACACCAATCTGTCAGGCATAGTTTCGAAAATTTTGGTATTGCAATTCAGCAACATCGGATCATTCCTTTGGAGGCTACGGGCCAAAAACCACGCCCACCTATATTTTTTTCACGTTTTTTCAGGTTTTTTTTAATTTTTTTCAGCTTTAATGATTCTGTTTTGCCTTTTTTTCTCAAATAAATATTAGACTGCGACAGGTAGATCGCAAAGAGTGCATACAGATCGGGGGATCAATAACCCCCTGCGAGGGGCAATTTTTGTTTGTTTTTAGATTGGTAGGGTTTTTCTGCTTTGATTTGTATTAGTGACCTTAATAGAAAGCAATACACATAGAGGTAGCCAATGGACCCACAGGGTACCCACTGATAAATAGGAGCAGTTAAAAGGACCCCCCATGTGTCAATATGAGGAAATTTTTTTTGTAAGGATTTTTTTTTTTTTTTGCTTTAGTCTGACCATTCTAACTCAATATGGACTGCAGAAAGGTCCTAAATTTAACAAAAAAAAAATTTTTTAAAAATTTAAAAAAAAAAAATTTTAAAAAATTTCCAAAAAAAAAATTTTTACAAAAAAATTTACAAAACATTTTCAAAAATATATTTTACAGAAAAATATTAAAAAAAAATTTTTTTTAAAAATTTTCCAAAAAATTTTCGAATAAAATTTTACAAAAAATTTTTAAAAAATTATTTTTACAAAAAATTTTTACACACAATTTTCGAAATATTAAAACAAAAATTTCAATATTTCTTTGAAAAAGAAAATCATAACTGTAACATAACATATAATTAATATTAAGATTATACATATGTATGTATGTGTGTATATAGAGTAACGTATTTTTATACCCTTCACCACAGGTGGAAAGGGTATATATAAGTTTGTCATTCCGTGTGTAATTTCTACAATATTCATTTCCGACCCCATAAAGTATATATATTCTGGATCCTTATACATAGAGAAGTTGATTAAGCGATGTCCGTCTGTCCGTCTGTCCGTCTGTCCGTCTGTCCGTGTTAGTGTGGTAATGTCATTTGCCAAGGCATCAGAAGAGATACAAAAAATTTAAGCACACCAATCTGTCAGGCATAGTTTCGAAAATTTTGGTATTGCAATTCAGCAACATCGGATCATTCCTTTGGAGGCTACGGGCCAAAAACCACGCCCACCTATATTTTTTTTACGTTTTTTTTACGTTTTTTTTAAATTTTTTTCGGCTTTAATGATTCTGTTTTGCCTTTTTTTGTCAAATAAATATTAGAGTGTGACAGGTAGATCGCAAGGAGTGCATACAGATCTCGGGGGATCAATAACCCCCTGCGAGGGGCGATTTTTGTTTGTTTTTAGATTGGTAGGGTTTTTCTGCTTTGATTTGTATTAGAGACCTTAATAAAAAGCAATACGCATAGAGGTAGCCAATGGACCCACAGGGTACCTACTGACAAATAGGAGCAGTTAAAAGGGCCCCCCATGTGTCAATATGATGAATTTTTTTTTTTTTTTGTAAGGATTTCTTTTTGCTTTAGTCTGACCATTCTAACTCAATATATTGGAGAAAGGTCCAAAATTTAACAAAAAAATTTCAATCAAATTTTTAAAAAAAAATTTTTAAAAAAATTTTTAAAAAAAAATTTTTTAAAAAAATTTTTTTCAAAAATATTTACAAAAAAATTTACAAAGCATTTTCAAAAAGATATTTTACAGAAAAATATTAGAAAAAAAATTTTTTTAAAAAATTTTCCAAAAAATTTTCGAATAAAATTTTACAAAAAATTTTTAAAAAAATATTTTTACAAAAAATTTTTACACACAATTTTCGAAAAATTAAAACAAAAATTTCAATATTTCTTTGAAAATGAAAATCATGACTGTAACATAACATATATTTAATATTAAGAATATACATATGTATGTATGTGTGTATATAGAGTAACATATTTTTATACCCTTCACCACAGGTGGAAAGGGTATATATAAGTTTGTCATTCCGTGTGTAATTTCTACAATATTCATTTCCGACCCCATAAAGTATATATATTCTGGATCCTTATACATAGAGAAGTTGATTAAGCGATGTCCGTCTGTCCGTCTGTCCGTCTGTCCGTGTTAGTGTGGTAATGTCATTTGCCAAGGCATCAGAAGAGATACAAAAAATTTAAGCACACCAATCTGTCAGGCATAGTTTCGAAAATTTTGGTATTGCAATTCAGCAACATCGGATCATTCCTTTGGAGGCTACGGGCCAAAAACCACGCCCACCTATATTTTTTTTACGTTTTTTTTAAATTTTTTTCGGCTTTAATGATTCTGTTTTGCCTTTTTTTGTCAAATAAATATTAGAGTGTGACAGGTAGATCGCAAGGAGTGCATACAGATCTCGGGGGATCAATAACCCCCTGCGAGGGGCGATTTTTGTTTGTTTTTAGATTGGTAGGGTTTTTCTGCTTTGATTTGTATTAGAGACCTTAATAAAAAGCAATACGCATAGAGGTAGCCAATGGACCCACAGGGTACCTACTGACAAATAGGAGCAGTTAAAAGGGCCCCCCATGTGTCAATATGATGAATTTTTTTTTTTTTTTGTAAGGATTTCTTTTTGCTTTAGTCTGACCATTCTAACTCAATATATTGGAGAAAGGTCCAAAATTTAACAAAAAAATTTCAATCAAATTTTTAAAAAAAAATTTTTAAAAAAATTTTTAAAAAAAAATTTTTTTAAAAAATTTTTTTCAAAAATATTTACAAAAAAATTTACAAAGCATTTTCAAAAAGATATTTTACAGAAAAATATTAGAAAAAAAATTTTTTTAAAAAATTTTCCAAAAAATTTTCGAATAAAATTTTACAAAAAATTTTTAAAAAAATTTTTTTACAAAAAATTTTTACACACAATTTTCGAAAAATTAAAACAAAAATTTCAATATTTCTTTGAAAATGAAAATCATGACTGTAACATAACATATATTTAATATTAAGAATATACATATGTATGTATGTGTGTATATAGAGTAACATATTTTTATACCCTTCACCACAGGTGGAAAGGGTATATATAAGTTTGTCATTCCGTGTGTAATTTCTACAATATTCATTTCCGACCCCATAAAGTATATATATTCTGGATCCTTATACATAGAGAAGTTGATTAAGCGATGTCCGTCTGTCCGTCTGTCCGTCTGTCCGTGTTAGTGTGGTAATGTCATTTGCCAAGGCATCAGAAGAGATACAAAAAATTTAAGCACACCAATCTGTCAGGCATAGTTTCGAAAATTTTGGTATTGCAATTCAGCAACATCGGATTATTCCTTTGGAGGCTACGGGCCAAAAACCACGCCCACCTATATTTTTTTTACGTTTTTTTTAAATTTTTTTCGGCTTTAATGATTCTGTTTTGCCTTTTTTTGTCAAATAAATATTAGAGTGTGACAGGTAGATCGCAAGGAGTGCATACAGATCTCGGGGGATCAATAACCCCCTGCGAGGGGCGATTTTTGTTTGTTTTTAGATTGGTAGGGTTTTTCTGCTTTGATTTGTATTAGAGACCTTAATAAAAAGCAATACGCATAGAGGTAGCCAATGGACCCACAGGGTACCTACTGACAAATAGGAGCAGTTAAAAGGGCCCCCCATGTGTCAATATGATGATTTTTTTTTTTTTTTGTAAGGATTTCTTTTTGCTTTAGTCTGACCATTCTAACTCAATATATTGGAGAAAGGTCCAAAATTTAACAAAAAAATTTCAATCAAATTTTTAAAAAAAAATTTTTTAAAAAATTTTTAAAAAAAAATTTTTTAAAAAAATTTTTTTCAAAAATATTTACAAAAAAATTTACAAAGCATTTTCAAAAAGATATTTTACAGAAAAATATTAGAAAAAAAATTTTTTTAAAAAATTTTCCAAAAAAATTTCGAATAAAATTTTACAAAAAATTTTTAAAAAAATATTTTTACAAAAAATTTTTACACACAATTTTCGAAAAATTAAAACAAAAATTTCAATATTTCTTTGAAAATGAAAATCATGACTGTAACATAACATATATTTAATATTAAGAATATACATATGTATGTATGTGTGTATATAGAGTAACATATTTTTATACCCTTCACCACAGGTGGAAAGGGTATATATAAGTTTGTCATTCCGTGTGTAATTTCTACAATATTCATTTCCGACCCCATAAAGTATATATATTCTGGATCCTTATACATAGAGAAGTTGATTAAGCGATGTCCGTCTGTCCGTCTGTCCGTCTGTCCGTCTGTCCGTGTTAGTGTGGTAATGTCATTTGCCAAGGCATCAGAAGAGATACAAAAAATTTAAGCACACCAATCTGTCAGGCATAGTTTCGAAAATTTTGGTATTGCAATTCAGCAACATCGGATCATTCCTTTGGAGGCTACGGGCCAAAAACCACGCCCACCTATATTTTTTTTACGTTTTTTTTACGTTTTTTTTTAATTTTTTTCGGCTTTAATGATTCTGTTTTGCCTTTTTTTGTCAAATAAATATTAGAGTGTGACAGGTAGATCGCAAGGAGTGCATACAGATCTCGGGGGATCAATAACCCCCTGCGAGGGGCGATTTTTGTTTGTTTTTAGATTGGTAGGGTTTTTCTGCTTTGATTTGTATTAGAGACCTTAATAAAAAGCAATACGCATAGAGGTAGCCAATGGACCCACAGGGTACCTACTGACAAATAGGAGCAGCTAAAAGGGCCCCCCATGTGTCAATATGATGAATTTTTTTTTTTTTTTGTAAGGATTTCTTTTTGCTTTAGTCTGACCATTCTAACTCAATATATTGGAGAAAGGTCCAAAATTTAACAAAAAAATTTCAATCAAATTTTTAAAAAAAAATTTTTAAAAAAATTTTTAAAAAAAAATTTTTTAAAAAAATTTTTTTCAAAAATATTTACAAAAAAATTTACAAAGCATTTTCAAAAAGATATTTTACAGAAAAATATTAGAAAAAAAATTTTTTTAAAAAATTTTCCAAAAAATTTTCGAATAAAATTTTACAAAAAATTTTTAAAAAAATATTTTTACAAAAAATTTTTACACACAATTTTCGAAAAATTAAAACAAAAATTTCAATATTTCTTTGAAAATGAAAATCATGACTGTAACATAACATATATTTAATATTAAGAATATACATATGTATGTATGTGTGTATATAGAGTAACATATTTTTATACCCTTCACCACAGGTGGAAAGGGTATATATAAGTTTGTCATTCCGTGTGTAATTTCTACAATATTCATTTCCGACCCCATAAAGTATATATATTCTGGATCCTTATACATAGAGAAGTTGATTAAGCGATGTCCGTCTGTCCGTCTGTCCGTCTGTCCGTGTTAGTGTGGTAATGTCATTTGCCAAGGCATCAGAAGAGATACAAAAAATTTAAGCACACCAATCTGTCAGGCATAGTTTCGAAAATTTTGGTATTGCAATTCAGCAACATCGGATCATTCCTTTGGAGGCTACGGGCCAAAAACCACGCCCACCTATATTTTTTTCACGTTTTTTCAGGTTTTTTTTTAATTTTTTTCAGCTTTAATGATTCTGTTTTGCCTGTTTTTCTCAAATAAATATTAGACTGCGACAGGTAGATCGCAAAGAGTGCATACAGATCCCGGGGTTCAATAACCCCCTTCGAGGGGCGATTTTTGTTTGTTTTTAGATTGGTAGGGTTTTTCTGCTTTGATTTGTATTAGTGACCTTAATAGAAAGCAATACACATAGAGGTAGCCAATGGACCCACAGGGTACCCAATGATAAATAGGAGCAGTTAAAAGAACCCCCCATGTGTCAATATGAGGAAATTTTTTTTTTGTAAGGATTTTTTTTTTGCTTTAGTCTGACCATTCTATCTGAATATAGACTGCAGAAAGGTCCTAAATTTAACAAAAAAAAATTTTTTTAAAAATTTAAAAAAATTTTTTAAAAATTTCCAAAAAGAAAAATTTTTACAAAAAAATTTACAAAACATTTTCAAAAATATATTTTACAGAAAAATATTAAAAAATTTTTTTTTTTTTTAAATTTTCCAAAAAATTTTCGAATAAAATTTTACAAAAAATTTTTAAAAAATTATTTTTACAAAAAATTTTTACACACAATTTTCGAAATATTAAAACTAAAATTTCAATATTTCTTTGAAAATGAAAATCATAACTGTAACATAACATATAATTAATATTAAGATTATACATATGTATGTATGTGTGTATATAGAGTAACGTATTTTTATACCCTTCACCACAGGTGGAAAGGGTATATATAAGTTTGTCATTCCGTGTGTAATTTCTACAATATTCATTTCCGACCTCATAAAGTATATATATTCTGAATCCTTATACATAGAGAAGTTGATTAAGCGATGTCCGTCTGTCCGTGTTAGTGTGGTAATGTCATTTGCCAAGGCACCAGAAGAGATACAAAAAATTTAAGCACACCAATCTGTCAGGCATAGTTTCGAAAATTTTGGTATTGCAATTCAGCAACATCGGATCATTCCTTTGGAGGCTACGGGCCAAAAACCACGCCCACCTATATTTTTTTCACGTTTTTTCAGGTTTTTTTTAATTTTTTTCAGCTTTAATGATTCTGTTTTGCCTTTTTTTCTCAAATAAATATTAGACTGCGACAGGTAGATCGCAAAGAGTGCATACAGATCGGGGGATCAATAACCCCCTGCGAGGGGCAATTTTTGTTTGTTTTTAGATTGGTAGGGTTTTTCTGCTTTGATTTGTATTAGTGACCTTAATAGAAAGCAATACACATAGAGGTAGCCAATGGACCCACAGGGTACCCACTGATAAATAGGAGCAGTTAAAAGGACCCCCCATGTGTCAATATGAGGAAATTTTTTTTGTAAGGATTTTTTTTTTTTTTTGCTTTAGTCTGACCATTCTAACTCAATATGGACTGCAGAAAGGTCCTAAATTTAAAAAAAAAAAAATTTTTTTAAAAATTTAAAAAAAAAAAAATTTTAAAAAATTTCCAAAAAAAAAATTTTTACAAAAAAATTTACAAAACATTTTCAAAAATATATTTTACAGAAAAATATTAAAAAAAAATTTTTTTTAAAAATTTTCCAAAAAATTTTCGAATAAAATTTTACAAAAAATTTTTAAAAAATTATTTTTACAAAAAATTTTTACACACAATTTTCGAAATATTAAAACAAAAATTTCAATATTTCTTTGAAAAAGAAAATCATAACTGTAACATAACATATAATTAATATTAAGATTATACATATGTATGTATGTGTGTATATAGAGTAACGTATTTTTTTAAATGCGTTTGATTTTTATTATAAATGCCTTTGATTTTTAAATAGATGATATCTCTGTTTTAAAACCTAGGTGCATTAAACACAGAAATCATCAGGATACCGACTACAAACTGTCAAAAATAAAATACACACGTTTATAGGTAAACGATTCTTTTGAAGCCAGCAAAGCTACATGGCTACACGACCACCGTTGTGGCTGTCGTCAACTTAGGCTAATTTGTATTTTATTCAACAAAAGAAAATGTCACAAAATTGTAAATTACAAATTCATATACAAACAAAAAGTATTGGAGGTAATATTTAAAAGTTTTTGAAAAAGTTTTTTAATTTTATAAAAGCAAAATAAGTATTTTTACATCAATGTCAGAGTTTACGATGTAGCTGTCGGCTTCAATATCATTAAGTAGCTGACAACACGGCGACAATTGCAGCAAACGGAATTTGTTTTCATTTGTCTTCTATTTCTTTACAATATAGATAATGCTGTACATGTCTGTATAAATAAAATCACCGTGGTGAAGGGTATAGAAGATTCGGCGCGGCCGAATATAGCACTTTTACTTGTTTTTTCTCATTTTTTAACCAACTTCAGAGGAGAAGGAGGTTATCAATTCGTCTGAATGTTTCTTTTTTGTGTATGTAACCGCAGAACTTAGCCATTTCTGAACCGATTTTGAAATATTTTTCATTATTTGAAAGGCTATGCTTTCAGTTTGGTCCCGTTTTAATAACATTATATTAATTCATTATATTAAAAATTAAAGAGTGTCCCCATACAACATACATGTTTTTTGCGTGTATTAAGAACCGTGAAGGGCACCAACTTAAAATTTAAAAAAAATTGCGTGTCGCTATAGCTCCCAAGGGCAGAAATTAATAAAAAAATAAATTTAAAATTTAAAGGGTGTCCCCATAGGTGACGTAATTTGACCTATATGAGCCTATCTTTTGAGCCGTTATAGACAAAACCTTGAAAATTTGACAGAATGTCGACCAATATGACCGTTATAATAAATGTATTCAAAATTTTATATTAAAGGGTGCTCCAATAGTTCCTTTAATTTGATGTATATGTCCATACTTTTGAACAGTTGTACACAGACCGCTGAACTTTACAAAGAATCTGTATTGAACTTGGAATTAAAAGGGTGTTCCAATAGTAAATGTAATTTTATCTATGTGGCCAAACTTTCGAATTCTTATAGACAGACAGCTGAAATTTACAAGGAATCTGTATTGCTAAGTCCGCTATAACAACTATACAATTTGAATTTAGAAATTAAAGGGTGTCGCCCTAAATTATGTAATTTGATTTACAGGGCCCTCTATTTTGATCCGTTATAGACAAACACTTGAAAATTAGACAAAATGTCCACTACTTTGTCTGGTATAATAACATGTATAAATATTTGGAACTAAAAATTAAAGGGTACTTTTGAATCGTTATAGACAGACAGTTGAAAATTACAAAGAATCTTTTTGGCCAAGTCCTCTATAACAACAGGCCTGTAATTTAAAATTGTAAATTAAAGGATGTCCAAATAGGTGATTTTATTTGATTTATGTGGTCCTATCTTTGAAAACGTTATAGACAGAGGCTTGAACCCATATAAGACGGATGCTGGTGAAAAGAGCTTAACTTTTGAACAGTAATAGGGAGAGGCTCGACATTCACATAATCTTTACTTTTTTCTCTCTAATTTTGGCGCATCTTATATTTGGTTTAAATCTAATTGTTACAGATTACTTCTTAAGTTTTTAATTTAGAATTGGTGCCCTTCTATCTGTTTTGAAGTCGGTTTTATTTGCAAGAATTATCTTAACTACATTGTCAGCGTAGATATTTCCAAATATATCCTACCAACCGATATTACACCTCTTTCTTACTTCGCGTGAATTCTGTTGGTGAATCGTCATTACTTGATGCTTTATCAGGAGCTAGGATCGTAAAAAAATTCATTTGATTTGTGACCAAAAAGTGGTTAATAAGCTACTTAATGACTTGTTTACGTGTAATCTCTAATCTTAGCAAACGCCGCATCCACAATAAATTAATATAAAATATGATTCTCACTAGCTCAGTGATTTGTGTACTTTCACTTATGGGTGACTCGAAACCAGAGTACCGAAATGCACACTAACTCCTCAATCATGTGTAATTATGTACATTTTAGTTTTTTGCTTCTTTTCATGTGCATTGAATGTTGACACTTTAATGCTCATAAATGAAAAATTCTGAACCCTGCTCAGCCATGTCTTAATAATATTTATTAAATGCTATTTTAAAATTTTACTTAAAAAATAAACGAACTAGATTTTTTGCTATTTTGTGCTCAACATGTTCCTAACATGTATTGGCATTATAAACTGTTTTTAATTATTTCTTTACAAATATTGAAAAACAATTAAATAATTTTTTAGTATTTTTCTGAGAATTTTAAAACTAAAAGGAAAAATTATTAATTTTTAAAACGAAATCTTTAAAACTTTCAATTTAATACTCCATTTAAATTTCCAGCAGACCTATATTTTCTTATAAAATATTATTTTTAGTATTTGTTGTTTTTACTTATTTTTCATATTTCATTGTTAAAATTCCTTAATACTTTGCAACAAACTTATTTTTATTTAAAATAAATAAAAAAACTAAAACATCAAAAATTCATATGAGACATTTTGAGTGTTTAGTATAGTTGTTGGTTCCTTGGCATTGGCATTAAATTGCACTTATGTTCTCCACAAAATCCTCTTATGTCCAAGTGCTGTTTCACATCATTTACACAATAAAAAGGCAAATAAATACCACAAAATTTCTTTTCACAATCATCTAATAGACACATGTACATACAAAGATAAAATATACAGACATACATTTAAACGAAACTTTAGACACAAGAATGTTTAATGCTAACAAACGAATTCTTGGTAGCAGAGCAAAACATGCAATCATGATTTATGGAAGAAATAATTTTCTGATTTTTGAATCATTTGAAAAAAAAACAAAAAATAAATAAATTGTTAAGTTCATACATGGAATTTTTTGAAATTTTTACAATATTATGACTGATTGCAATTGTTATTGATCTAGATGGTACAAACGATAAAACATATTATCATTTAATTGTTATGAATTTAATAGTTTGTTGTTAAATCTTTTTCTAGAAAATAAAATTATTATAAAGGTCTGTTATCAAATATTTCAAAAGTATTTGAGATAATAAAAAAAGACGTATTCCAAATCTCCAATTCGGTCTATGAAGGCAGCACAGCACTATGGAACAAACGCACAGATTAGTAAATGTAGCAAAAGTGGCTTACAAGGAAAGAAAATATTGGTGGGCAAATTTCACAGACGTTTCTACTAAATCTATCGATAAAGCCGACTAATTTTGTCAGCTGCTAAAAAGTTACTTAACTGGTCATAAGTTTATACTTAAGGAGAGGGATTCTTTAAGCACGCCTCAACCACTTAAAGCTGGAGTTCCCCAAGGTAGTCACATAACAAAGTTCTTGTTCTCGACCTTGTTTTTTTTTGACGACCATTGTTATCATAATAAATACGTACTTAATGTTCCACTATCAGGATTTTATTAAAATAAGAATATCTCGAAAACCAGGCGTGATAGATTTGGATTCAGCACATAAAAGTCGATTAAAATTACATAATAAGCTTCAAGCTCCCGATTTTTTTTACGACCAATGTAATCGTAATCACGTAAAAACTAATGTATGGATTTTAATAAAATTTTGTAAAGATGTACCTTAGTATCCTGATTTCATTATAGGATACAGTGAAAGTACGCCGAGTTTTTACCGATTTAATGCTACCGCATACCTAAAGGCATGTTTTATTTTTGAAAGCGGGATATTTTAAACACGAATCCGCAACAGATGGCGATGTTTTATTGTTATTAAAATATTTCAAATACCTTTACAGAGCTTTACAATAGGTTTTAGAATTTTGTACATATTTTAGAATTTTTTCCAGGGATGGGTACCTTTATATAAAGTAAATACGTAAGAGTCTTAAAATTTAGTATAGATTCCTTTCAAAGCAAAATCTAACAAAGTATTGTCAGGACGCACACAACGTGTGAGAGTACAGCAAGTTAAATAATATAAATCTTAATAAGAGTTACTTCCAGATGGTACGGGAACTACCGACCATATATGAATAGTGTGCTACTGAAAGTATGACAAATATAATAATGGACTATTACATTTTAATTAGTGTGAAGAATTGGTCAACATTACCTTTAGTCGCAACTAAATTTTTCTCGTAATGTATTTCCTTTTCAAAAAATGTTGAATTTTTAAGTTATTTATTTTTTTGATTTATAGCGGCACAAAAAATTAAAAGCAGATTAAAAATTTATTGTAAAGTTGCAGGAAATTTAATTTTTGGCTATAGATTTTTTAAAGAATAGGATATAATTATTAAAGAAAATATCACGCGTTCATGTAAAGTGGAATGGAATTATGTGGCCCATGTGTTAAGACCATATTATTAATATATAATATCGGGGTATATTTGCAGGTATTAAGAAAAGAATTTTAAGCGAAGATATTAAACTGAAAAGGGCCCATATGAAACATATATCTATAAAATATCTGTCTATCTTTAAAATTGTTTAAATGAAATTGTTGATAAAAGGATTTCAGAATGGAACTTGCAGTTTTTCTAAAAATCTTCTGTATTAAAGTTACAAAAAAGGCTACATACAGCACAAAATTAAGTATTAAAATTCGGAGCTTATGTTGCGCTACTTTCAACAAACTCGACAGAGTAGGAAAAAATTATAGGTTTTTAAATTTATATTCGAATATCCTTAAACTGTAAAAGATTACACAGCACAACAAAATAAAAAAAATTTCATGTGCTCTTAAAACCACTATATAATTTTGATGTATCATGACTACCTTTGTACAAAAATGGTAAAATTTTTAAATTCTATGGATAGATTTTTTTTTAAAAATTTTTTTTTTTAAATTGCAATTTTTTTGAGACGTTTCTTCAAATAATTAATGATAACTCAAAAACTACTGGTCCGATATTATTAAAATAAATTCAGAAAAATTAAGATTTGCATAGCCTTTAATTCATCTATATATCGCGTTTCAATCGGATCAATAGTATCGGAGTTATAATAAAAAACTTAAGAAAAAAATATATTTTTTACGTAAAAATGGCAAAAATTTTCGTTTTAAAAAAATCATAAAAAATCGAAAACGGCAAAAAACTTCCAGATTCATTTTTTCATAGCGACATATAATAGCAACAAAATGAGATATCGACCATAAAAATCGATTGATTTTTTTCGAATTTATTCACATTTTAGTGAATTCGCTCATTTTCACAAAATTTTAGTTTTTTGCTTGATATACGCATTATAGCGGGTTTTCAAATGTGTGAAAAACATAAATTTTCCAATTTCAAGTGGTGCATGTCGGATTAATGTTAGATTTGCTGAGAAACTTCCACCCACAAAATTTTAGTCGAATTCGAAAACGTTAACACGTAGCGCATAGGCCCCAATCGAAACACTGGACCCAGGTATGAGGAATGTTATAAATGTACCTCTGGTGCCCCGAGATCGCATCATATTACCCCCTCTTCACATTAAACTTGGTCTGATGAAACAATTTGTTAAAGCACTTAACAAAGATGGTGAATGTTTCCAGTATATTTCAAGGAAGTTTAAAAGTTTGAGTATGGAAAAGCTGAGAGCAGGAATATTTGACGGCCCACAAATTCGCAAATTGGTCAAAGATACCGATTTTCTCAGTTCAATGTCAGAAATTGAGAAAAATGCATGGGATTCGTTTGTATGGGTTATTCAACATTTCTTAGGAAATAACAAGGATGATGATTATGTTGCGCACGTTGAAGAGATGTTAACTCACTTCCAGAATCTTGGATGCAACATGAGCATCAAGTTACATTACCTTCACAGTCACTTAGATCGTTTTCCTGAAAATCTAGGAGACTTAAGTGAGGAACAGGGCGAACGATTTCACCAAGATATTCGGACAATGGAGGAAAGATACCAGGGTCGCTGGGATGCACACATGATGGCAGATTTTTGCTGGAGTATTCAGAGCAACACTTCGTTATTCAATAATAGAAAATGTCATAAAAGAAAATTCCAAAGTTTGTAGTTTATAATATTTATTTATTTATTTCCTTATTTTATATGTTGTAATAAATTTAAATAATAAAATATAAAATAAAAGAAAATACATGAATAAAACAATGAAATGCATTTTCGATCTATTCCATCGATTTGACTTAGTTACATTTTTTTGTCAATTGCCTTCGGCAAGTAATTTGAAAACTGTTTAACCGATTTAAAAGATATGTAGCTTATTGTAAATGTCATGCAAAAAACTAAAATTTTGTGAAAATGAGCGAATTCACTTAAATGTGAATAAATTCGAAAAAAAATCAATCGATTTTTATGGTCGATATCTCATTTTGTTGCTATTATATGTCGCTATGCGATAAAAAAATGAATCTGGAAGTTTTTTGCCGTTTTCGATTTTTTATGATTTTTTTAAAAACGAAAATTTTTGCCATTTTTACGTAAAAAATATATTTTTTTCTTAAGTTTTTTATTATAACTCCGATACTATTGATCCGATTGAAACGCGATATATAGACGAATTAAAGGCTATGCAAATTTTAATTTTTTGAATTTATTTTAATAATATCGGACTAGTAGTTTTTGAGTTATCATTAATTATTTGAAGAAACGTCTCAAAAAAATTGCAATTTAAAAAAAAAAAATTTTTTTAAAAAAAATCTATCCATAGAATTTAAAATTTTACCATTTTTGTACTAAGGTAGCCATGATACATCAAATGTATATAGTAGTTACTCAAGCATATTTTTGCTGTTGCCCTGTGTTATCTATCAATCTTAATAAAGAGGCAAAGTAGCTACTATATCATAACGCTATAAGTTCCACTTAAGAATTTAACACTCTAATCAGGCAATTTAATTTTGAGCTAAAATAATTATACTATAAAATTTTATAATGTTATATAATGTTAACCTTTAGCTAGGAGGGTGCTGTAGCTTAAGTTGTTAACACGTTGACTGCTAAGTAATGGTCACGAGTTCAATACTTAGCTGATATGTATTAATTTTTCTTTATAACAATGCATATCACAGCGCCCTCCTTCGCCGGTATTACCACATAGCACTAAATCGCCGGCGAAGTAAAATAATTATAAATTGGCTATGCTAGCTTCAAAATAATTCGCCTAAATAACACCAGAGGCGCTGCAATACTGTTCTAAAAATAATCATAACGTGCAATTGCAGTGTTGCCAGAATTGAAGCTTTACTATCTACTACTATCCCTTTCCAAATGAAGTGGTACTTCTCTTTAAAACAAAAAGGAAAATATTTTGCCTCTAAAATGCCAACTTGATGGTTAACGTAACAAAATAATTTAAGAAAGGGATGATTTCTATTTTATTAAAATATTTTTTCTTTTTTTGTATGATAAATCTGAAAACACGATTAGTGCAAAATATTTGTCCTTCAGATTTGCCTCCTTGTATTTTACATACTTTTTTACCATCACTTACTTATGAATTAAATAAAAAATGAGTCATAATTGTTTTAAAAAAGAATTTTTAATAAAATGAGCCAAAAAATGATTTTAATTTATTGACTTTCATATGCATAGTTAAAAGATTTTTCTTTCCCCAAAGCATTAACAGAAATAATGAAAGAACTTATATGGTTTTTTCGTGACGCAAACTTGAGATAAAAGGATCTGAAGAAATTAAGAGTCGGTTGAAAAGATCTATATTTGTGTCTTCTCTCAATGTTTTTTTTTTTTCGTAAACAGCTTCCCAAATTTCCGTGTCCTTATTTCTTGGTTCTTGAGCTACTTCTGACAGCTATCCTATAGGGAGAATGTAAGACCTTATTATGTCTTGTCCATGTCAATGAAAAATTATTTTAAGGACGCTAACGGACATAATGTACCATGAGTATTCGTTTAAGTATAAACATGACAACAGTAAAACTTTCAAAAGAATCTTTACCACCAGGATAATCACTACCTAAAGTTTCCAAAATAATATGAAACCGTTTAATTAATTCTATATTGACACCAGTGATATCTAAACTCTCTTCTACTGCTTTAAAGGACCGTCTTCAGTATTACCGTCATTAGTATTAACTTCTTGTTGTGTTGGCAACCCCATCTTATTTCGAAATCTCTGTTGAAGTTTTTTTTTTCTTTAGTCACTTTCGCTTACTTGCCGGTTCTCGACCTTGCGAGGTCATTCTGGGAAGCTTATATGCTTATTAGCTATATACACTCCAGAAAATTGTTTCATAAAATTTGGTTTAAAATCAAAGAAGGTTTATTTAGGTCATTCGGTTTCGCTTTACATATATGAAACACGTTTGAGATAAAGAAGTTACAGATTATAGTGCAGTACAAATTTTACTCAACCAGAAAACATTCTTCGTCATTTGTTATAAGAGTTGGAGGAAAATCTCTAATTTCTTACTGAACTAAATTAACTTCTTGAGAAATTAAATCAGTGTCTTAAGATTTGTTTGCACTTCTTCTGGTATATCTTGAATACCATATCTAACCACTATGAATGTCATTAAGACGTTTTTGTGATGTATTTTGGGAGGTTTTACAAATTTTTTAAAAATTTGAAAAATTAGAAGTATATATCTTAATAGAATAATATTACAGAATATTACAGCTTCAACAAAACACCAAAAAACAAACCACGTTTTTATTTTTCCTTAATGTCCTTCTACAATTGTATGGCGTTTTGCCACCACTTAATGCAGATGTAGGGTGTAATGAGAATAGAAAAATAATAAATTTAAATATTAATTATTTAATATTATGCTAATTACCCATAACGTTTTATAATAAATTTATTTTTTGGGGGAAAATAGCTAGTTCCTATACTTATTGCACTGGTTGCTCAGGCCAGTGAAATAAATACGTATACTACAACAGTTCATATACACCCAATTCTGTTTTTACACGGTTTTGATTTAACACGATTTGAAAATAAATGGATTTTATTCCACTTAGCACGATTCAAAATCTTTTGAGCTTAGATTTTATTTGTAAAATTTAAGTTTTGCGAAATATTTTTATATCAAAAATTTAGAGGAATTCCCTTTTTGTGCAAACAAGCATTTTTACTTGTTAGAGCAATTGGAATGTGTTAATATTTTGTGAACTATAACGTAAAGGCATTATTTTAGAAAACAAAATTTAAATTTTAGATCGCCTTCTAAATGGAGAAGGCTCAACTTTTCTTAGCAAAATGTTCGGTTTAAACGTAGCTACAGTAAGAACTATAAAAAAATTAAAATTCAATTGGGCAATCGTTGATTTCTGGAACGAAACTATCTATTAAGTCTTCATCATACACTAAAGATGCAAATAATCGGTGCAAATACACATTATACGTACATGCATATATGTACGAGTATGTGTAAAAATAACCATGATTTCTTGTTCTTAAAAAAATTGTCGTTTTTCACTGATTTTAATAGGTTTTAGAGATAAGGAACCAATCACCTATTTTTGTATATGATCAATGTCTTTTTTACAAAATTTTTTTTTACACGAATTTTTCTGGAACCAATCTACCGTGTAAAAACAGAATTAGGTGTATTTACTTTTTATTTCATATATAACTGTGTGAATATATTGCCTTCTCGACCAAGACTTGTGTGCAATATTCTCATATGCTAGTGTATGAAATCTCGAGTTGGTAAGATTGATGGCGAGTCTACTTTACTGGCTTAAGTTTTACCCTTTCAGCCACAGCAGCCATTAGATGCGGCTTTGATTTTAGCTTACAAGATAGTCTTCTACACAAAAACGCATAGGTGCTTGATTTTGACTCAAACTTATTTATAATATATGCCCAACGCTTACTTTAAATATTTCCAAATTATTTTTAAGCGTAATATTTCGGACACCAAAAATCTTTCAGTGTCAAAAACCAAGACTTAAAAAGATACATTCATTTATACCACCAGATATGTGCACTTTGTGGCCGTAACATCAGCCCTTCTTAATAAAAATGTTTTGTGGTTGGTTGATATAATTTAAATATTTAATAAATTTCTTTAGTTGTCAATACCAAGGCATATTTAACAAGGTAAGGGAGAGGAAATTTCAGCAAAAAATTTTTTCAATTTTTTTTATATGGATTTTGACTGTAAAATAGATATTATTCTCTCTTAAAAAAACCTGATTAATGTCAAACTCCATATAATAAAAATTTAAAAAATGTCTCTTTAATATTAGCTCCGCCTTGTGCAGTCACCTTGTTAAATATGCCTTGGTCAATACTATTTATAATTGAGTAAAGTAAATATTAACTTAACATAGAAAGTTTAAAAGGAAAAATAAAGAAAATTAAGATATAAATCATATTTATTACTCTTTTTTATATTAAAATCTTAATTTGGCAAACGACCACAGTTTTTGGTACAAATTCTTTAGTTTCTAATGGTTTGGTTGTAAACTCACACCTCCATATGTGTTAGGACGATCTAAAGTCTTAATAAAATACAATCAGTTCTGCCAAGCAGAAAGAAACCAAATGTGGTGTTACTAAACCACAATCATAAACTATGCTTACAATGATTTTGTAAAAGGGAAATGCACGTACGAATATACACTAACAGTGTCTAATATAGGAAATAACATTTTAGGAACACAAGTCAGGAAGTTTAAAATTTCAAACTACATAAAAATAGACATGTAAATTTCAAACTTATTTTATGTGCAAATGAAGTAAAGTCGTCTATTCTGAAGGAAAAAAGAGAAATGAAAAGATGGCGACGAGAGGTATTTGGAAACAAAAACGATGTCAAAAAATTCTACCAGCGTATAAAACATCAGTCGAATGATGATTTGTCTAATGGTATCACTTCGTGTATACCCCCGGGGGTTCCAATTGTTACTGCAGGAATATGGCAAATGCTTTGACGCGGTCCACTCGGGGAAAATAGGGGCACCAGACGCTAGGGTTCCTAGAGCCTAAATCTGGAAGAAAAGGTCTGTGTGTGAAAATATACGGGTTCTCTTCGAGGCCCGACCAGTGGCCAAAAGACTGGTACCACGGGAATCGGTGGCCCCACAGAGAGCCTATCCTCTCTGTGACCGGTTATTGGTGAGATCCCCTTCGGGGTACACGTGGTGGTTGTGGTATAAGATCGATTTATGTAGGTAAGGTGCAAGGTCGATCAAGTGTGCTGTTGCACTCTCAACAGACGGAGTTTGGATAGTCTCCAAACCCCTAAGCAAGAGGTTATAATGTGGATCTAGGCTTGCCTTGGAAAGGCTTGCCATATTATATAAATTGCTACTCATTGTGACTGTATCACACACAAAAAGCGATTGGTGGCAATCGTAAAGTGTTGTTATGCTACACAATGGGGGCGCTAGTCTACGCCTAAGTTTCACTCGGTGGTAAGAGCACCGTGAAGTTAGGCCGAGTAGGTACTCGGTCTAACTTCACGTTACTTGTTCCACGGTACTCACGTTAATCTTGTTCCACAATCACTTCGTGTAAAGGTGAAAATAGGAATCTGGTGAGAGATACATTGAGTGTGAAGCAACATTTCCCGAGCTTGTTAGATGCTGCAGTTGATAATCCACCCACTAAACCAGCAGCAATTGGCTGGCTTAAAACAACAATGCCACAGGTGCAGAAGGAATACCGTCATAGCTGATAGTAGAAGTTTATTAAACAGGCACAGTGAGCACCTATAGCCATATCATCCTCGCATATGCATATGTAACGAGTGCTTCTTTCAAAATCAACGAAGATGTGTCTAATGATAAATGAGGACAACACCAAACTTATGTGTGCTTCTGCTAGGCAAACGTCGCGACGATAGAAAGGAGACATTTTAAAAGCTAGCAAATGCCACGACCGGTAGTATAAGAATTTATATACCTCGGTTCCGCTCTCTTGAGTATACTCTAACACTTTTGTAGAAAATTAGATCGATAATCGATAACACTTTACGAAATATTTTCGATATAAAATTAGACAACTATTGTTAACGGCTGAAGAATAGAAAGCAACCCGCAACTAATCATAGATGTTAAAGTTAATAGTCCAAACCCTAAACCAGCAGCCATTACCCCGGCTTAAAAACAACAAGGCCGTAGGTGCAACGGAATACCGGCAGAGCTGCATAAGAGCAGAGAAGAAGAGCTGATAAGATCCATGCATCAGCAAATCTGCGCCAAGCAGAAGTTGATAAAACAGGCAAAGTAAATACCAAAGGCCATATTATCCACTCATGGACATGAAAAGATTTGGCGAAGATGGGTTTAATGATAAAAGAGGACAAGACAAAACTTGTGCAAGCATCTGCTAGGCAAACGTCACGATAATAGAAAAGAGACATTGTATAGGCCGACAAATGCCCGTTCCGATCTCAATAGAAATAATGATGTCAGCATTGAAATACAGCGAGGATCATTTTTTTCGATAGTTTATTATTTAGAATTGTTATTACTATTGAACACGGTTTAAGGGTAGCTATTTAGGCCATGCCAGGGGCTCGAAGTAGATTTATAGAGCCAGGAACTTTTGCAGTATATTAAATGGCTTTTACTACTACTATTACTAAGCAGAAAAATGTTTTCTGCTGCATAGCGGCGTTTTCTCATTAGAAAGCTAAGACACTACACTACACTATTTTAGTGTTAATCCCAAAAATACTACGAGATGAGTTATCAGATATATTGTGGTCTTAGATCATGAGTCATTAGGTAATGAAAAGATCAGAATTTGCATGTTCTGAGATGTGCACGATAAGACTCCGAAGCACGTACTTTTTGCATGTCCTTCCTTGAGGTCTCGTAAAAAAATGTCTCTAGAAGCTTCTCTGTTGCCTCTAGGGAACATAAATGATATTTTGAGGTTATTGACTTTCTACGTAGCCGATAACTTTAACGGTAAACATAAAGGGTGTATAAAAAATCAAATGGGACGCAGTATTTATGGCCTATCGAATCTAAAAACAATCACTACAAGAACCTTAAAATACACGCTAAGGAAAAACATGGTTATTTTATGGTCACGGAAACCACACTATGTTTCCTTTAACAATACTTGTTGGCTGTGAACAAATTATAGTTATTTTAAACTATACTTTGGTCACGATAAACAAGTTTTTTTAACAGTTAATCATTCAATGGTTATAGGCATTAAAAAATCATCATGGTTGATTTCAACCATATTAAAATTCAAATCATAACCATTATTTTTTAATATTTAAAAATTTAAAAATTTAAAAATAAAATTATATTTATAACCATAATATATTATTATTAAACATAATATATTAAGTATAACTAAAGATAAATAAATAATATTTGGTTTTAAAAATA
>OX451218.1:79411629-79465936 GCA_949628195.1 Phasia obesa
AAAGATCAAAATTAAAAGTAAAAGTATTTTCCATTGATCAACTTCAACAAACATCCCACACATGTTGAAGTTCGTTTCACTGACAATGACTGTAGCAAAAATAATAACAACAAATATATATATATGTACATACCTATAATTCCTGCCTGCGGCACGTTGCATAAAGTAGCAGGAATTTAATGAACAAAGTTGTTACACAACAAAAATACGCACAGCCAAACGTACAAATAAGCAAACAAGTCCTATGGTGTGTAACATAATTTTCATGTTTGCGTTAAATTGCATTGATTTATCTGCTATCACATCGATAACTGATACATAAATCTCTTTGGCCAATAGTGGATATAAAGCATATTCGTACATGAATGTTATTGCTACACCTACTTCTAAATACGGCCTGAATGCATGAATGCTTTTAAGGCGATAACGAATAATGAAGAAACCAGTTCGCAATCAAGCGTCACGATCACCAGCAATGCCATCGTTAGTGTCATGATGATCCTCATCATTATAATTGAGAAAAAAAAAAATTCGAATAAAAATAGCAAACTATGATCACCCATTGCACTGAAATGTTGTTGGCCATATATGTTATAACTCGTTTAGGTTTTCATTTCACTTTAGTTCGACTGTCTCCTCTACTTAAATTTTAAACAGACTCTTAAGTCTTGAAGACTAGAAAATACACATATATTTCGTTTTCTCGTGCGCAGATACTGATAGTTCTTAAGCTATTTTATTCTTTAAAAGAAACCAGAAGTTACAGCTGGGTTGTCTGTTACGTACTTGAGGAAGAAAAAAATTGGAAATTATTATTATTCTGTCAATTTGTTCTTTGTTTAACAATCCAAGAGTCAAGTTTTGTTATTAGAAAAACGGAAACAATTAATTTTCTGCATTTATTAAATATTTCTACTTAATAGGTAAACAAAGAAGACAGATTTGTTACAATTATAAAATTTTTCGGTCACTAGTTCAAAGCGCCATTTTTTTGTAATTACTGATTTTATAACCTTGAAATAAAGTTTATAAAATCAAAACTTTTCATATCAACCAAGATAAATTAAATTACGAGTACAAGTATATTTTCCTTCTCTGGACTCGTTTTATATCTAATGAAACGAGTCCAGAGATTTTTAAGGGTATGGCGATAAATCAATATTTCAAAGGCTTCCAGTTTGCTTATATTGATGTCAGGACTACAGATTACTTCTTCGTAACTGAGAAATTCATTTCTCGCTATTACAATGCGACATCATAATTCTTTTATTCCATTTGTCATTAATTCTGACAGTGGGAATTTAAAACTACGTAATCTGTCGACGTTTTTATTTTTTATTTGTAACGTGGATGAGGTTTGATTACAGAGTTCAATAAGGGGTTCCTGCGGTTGATTCTGGTAGAGGAAAAAAAAATAATGACTGTGTCACAGCGTATTTTTTTTAAAGTTTCCCTGCTCTGGCCTGTTCTTGCAGCATATCGGTACATAAAAATATGTTTTCCTTAGATCTGAAGTGTAGGGTATGTTTAGCAACTTTGAAGAAAATATTATCGCAAATATTTTTGTAGCGCATATTAACCCTCTAACTCCCCGCATAAAGGCAATTGTGGCTTTATTCTAACAAGTCGTAAAAACACCCAGAAAAAGGGGAAGGGTAGGAATAAAATGTTCTATAAAAATGTTGCCCATAAATTATCAAATATTTTTGTAGCGCATATTAAGCCTCTAACTTCCCTGCATAATTTTCTGGGGGACTTTAATTTGAAGAGTATTGTGTGGTTTGAGCGTAATAGCAAATTAAGTCCTTTTAATGTTTAGAAATATTATGAAATAAATCTAATAGATTCCTTTTTTGATATTGATCTTCTTCATGTTGATAATGTACACAATAAATTAAATAAAATACTGGATTTTATATTTTTAAAACAAAAGTCTATTAATGTTTGGAACCACTTTCCTCAAATAATTTTCATAATAGTGCCATAATTTTAGATTTATATATCCTTAAGTTTCTTAAATGTTCTAATTCAAATTGTATGAAATATGATTTTACAAATTGTAATTACGATGCGTTAAATTTAAAATTGATGCAGCTTTATTGGAATAATTTATTTCAAGGTAAATGTACTAATACGTCTTATGATATCTTGGATATATTTCTTAATATTTGAAATGAATATATACCTGAAAATTAAGTATTCGTCGACACATCAATGGTACACCAAGGGGTTAAAAAAGTAAAAGAAATAATCTACATAAAGGCTATATTTTATCGGGCAGTGATGAGGTACTTTGACAGTATAAATGTGACAGGGAATTTACTTTTTTGAATAAATATTTGTACAAGCAGTATTTGCTTAGAATTGAGAATAGCATAAAGACTAACCCAATATATTTTTGGTCATTTATTCGCTCAAAAAAGCGTTGTACTGATATTCCTTCTTCCATGGTTTATCAAGAAGATTCTTCTGATTGTCCTCAAACAATTGTTAACTTTTTTTCCAACTTTTTAATTCGAACTTTACTTCTCATTCTCTTACAGCATACTCTCTGTTGAAAAAAATAATTAGAAACTCATCTTAGGACACATTGTACTACCTAAAGACGAAATTTTTAATGCTATTAATCGTGTGAGGAATTCTTTTAACGTAGATTCTGCTGGTTTGTGCGCTTTTCCACTACAGAAATGCTCACACTCAATAGTAATTCCGATTTCGGAAATTTTTAATAAATCAGTCTTAGAGGGAAATTTTGCGTATCGTTGGAAACTATCGTTTGGAACTCCAATTTTTAAATCAGGCAATCGCAATGATGTTTGTAAATATAGATCTATTTCTAAATTAACAATAATATTTAAAATTTTTGAACATGCACTATATATACTGTATTATATTTTAATACTAAATCTCTAATAATTTCTCAGGAACATGGTTTTCGAAATAAAAAATCTGCAATTTATAATCTTACTGTATTTACAGACTTTTGTTTTTTACAACTTAAATTAGGTTTACAAGTTGATACTATATACACTGATTTTTCGAAGCCTTTTGATAAAATTTCGCATGATATTTTATTAAAAAAAAGTAGCTTAATCTGGGAATTAATTCAACTTCTTATCTGAGTGATATGGTTTGTGTTGTAAAAATTTATGTACAGCAATAGTTTAATTATACTCCAATTTCTGGAGTATAATTAATTTCCGCAAGGCAGTGTCCTAGATCCTCTGCTGTTTCATATTTTTATCAATGACATTTTTCAATGTATTAAGTTCTCAAATTCTTTGTTATATGCTGATGACCTTAAAATATTTTCTAGTATTAGCAATTTTATCGATATCAGCAAGTGACCTTAATTGCTGATTGGTGTAACAATAATAATCTGATATTAAACGTAAGTAAATGTTTTCATGTATATACAAGATTAACAGTTCCACTGGATTCCACTTACCATTTTTGTAATAATAATATAAAAAATAATAATAATAAAAACAAGTGGATATAGTGAATTAGGTGTCTTGTTTGATTCTAAATTGATGTTCAAACCCCACTTAGATAAGCTTATACCTAAAGCTTACTCTATACTTGCGTTAATAAATAGAAATAGTGCGGATTCCGTTGATCCTTATACAATTAAACTTTTATATGTGAGATCTAAATTGGAATATGGGGCTTCTATTTGGAGTTAATTTTGTGGCTTTGTTCTAACAATTCGTAAAAAACACCCTAAAAAAAGCGAAAAGCAGGAATAAAATGTTTTATAAAAATGTTGGCCATAAAATTTTACTATGTATGTCAGAACACACCAAAACCCCAAATTTTAACACTAGCACCAAAAACCAATAAAATTCAAGATTTCCATTAAGGGTTAATGGCAAACTCTATAATGCATTTGGATGAAAGGAGAACATTATCCCAGCCAACAAATTTGCTCGATATCCATAAGATGTTGGACAGATGCTTTCCATAAAAAGTCACAGTACACACCAAAAATTTATTGTTTTGGTAAGCAGTAAAATAAAACTCATGTATTACAAAAGTGGTTCTCATAAGCGCATTCGTGGATGTTGTAATTGTAAAACAATAATAACAAACTGCATCCTCTCTTGCTGACGAGGATGCAGGTACAAAGATACCTCTCTCGTCTACGAGGATGCAGGTATGTAAGCGTATAAGTTTTTATAAAGAGTTTGGTGAAGCAAAGAAACCTACCAAGTGGGGCATCGCAAACAAAAAGCAGGTTGGAAGGGATATTATATTTCTCTCCCTTACAAACCTACTTCCAAGTAAACGTAATTTTTTGCTGGGTAGTATACGAATTCGGTCAGAATTTTTTAAAAAAAATTTATTAAGTAGTTGTCTGGCATATGTACAATGTACATTGTACATGTTGTAGAAAGATCTGAGTTTTTTGTCAGAGTTTTGTTTTCAAAAATTATGATGTTATTGACAAAAAATCTGACTGATATGTTGTCGGAAGATCTGAGTTTTTTTGTCAATATTTCTGATGGAAATCTAAGGAAGCAGATATGGCAAATTTAATTATATTAAGTAATATTTGTATTAATTTCTAATAGATATTTGAAAGCATGTCGGTAGTAATTATATTCTTTAAATATCCTTTTATAAACTTGGTGCTTGTTTGTAATAACTCGTTATATATAAGACAATGTCTTTAGTAAGCAAACATAAAATATACTCGTGTATAATCTCAAAATTTACCTACCACAAATACTACGCTCTGTGTCCATCTTCTCATAATCAAATTTCCTACTTCTGGTACAATGCATTGTAGGAGTGCTGTTCTGATCAAAAAGATAATATTCCTTATGTCAGCGTGTATACATGCATACTTGTTTTATCAGACAGAAAAGCCAATTGTTTTGCAAGGCACCACAAAAGCAATCTTTAATTATTATGTGATCCTATAATTATACCATTTAACCATTTTAAGCAAAAAATAAAAACTACCTATTCTATGTTGGCTTGAAATAATTTTTTTTTTTCACGAAAAATATCTATTTATAGAAATACAGGTATACTACTTTTCTGGCTGTATGCGATGTGGCACTGTATTGTTGATACCACATGTTAATCAAGCCCCAAGGCATGCAGTTCATGCAATCATATCACGATATCGCAGTTCAGAGTTACCGTTACGCCGTTTTCATTTTTAAAGAAGTGAGGTCCAATGATTCCTTCTGACCAAATTGCACACCAGATTGTCACTTTTAATGGATTCAAAGGTGACTGATAAATAATTTAAGGCGAGATGTTTTTACGATTAAAACCCCTTTGTTTATCGAATATTTTTCCATAATAAATTTGCCACGTGTCTACTTCACGACTGAAATATTAAATATGAACTGTCAAGAATAGTATACAAAACAAAGTAGTATACCTTTCGACGGACACCCTGTATTTTTATTTTTGCACCAAATGGATATAAGTACATCCCATACTGTTAAAATATCGATACAATAAAAACAGTGCGGTACATTAAGCTTTGTATTCAGTACATTAAGATCCTACCAACAATTTTGGAATATTTTTCCATATCCCTCAAATAAAAATACGTACGGGCAGAATAATTCCGTAGGGAGAACAGAAAAAAATTTCAGAATAGAAGACAGGAAGACACTTTTCCTCGTCTTGAAAAGCTTGCATATTTTTAAGGAGTTATTTCCAATTTTTATCAGTTCGCCATAACGTCAGTTCATCCTTGCCTTCACAAGTGTGCTTTAAATTTTACTTAATGTACATTTTAACGCTTTGTTACGAGTACCACAGCTTTAATTTTGTATTTAGATTTTAAGTGTCTTCCTGTCTTCCATTGATTATTGTTTCATTTGTATACAGTTTTATATTGGAAACGACTGCTTAAATGTTGTCTCAATTTTCAGGAATCTTATGCTTTTTTATTAACTTTTTTATTATTTTTGTTTCTCCCTGCATTTTAAATTAATGCAATTTTATTGTTTTAATCTTCAGTGTGCGCGCATGAACATCGTCGTCAGCTTTGCCAGCAATTATTTTTGTCATTATTGTGCCCTCCAGTTAAAGTTAATGTCGTTTGTTGTTATTATTTTCATTGTCGTTGTTGCTTTTGTCATGCAGCAACAATTCTCAATTTCAAGTTTGCCAAAGTCACTCGATTAAGTACGTTTAATTTAAACTTTTTAGGTATGAAGAGGTTTTTGTAGTTTGATTTTAAAGGAGATTTTATTTTGGTTTTACTGTTGCTCTTCTTGTTCTTGATGGTTGGTGGCTGGTGGCTGGTATTTATTTACAAGTACTGCCTGAGAAAATTGTCTAAATTGATGTTTTAGAGTAAAAATCGCATTGTATTTCCATAATTTATTTTTAAATTTTTTTATTATTTAGTTTTTATTTAATTTATTCAATATATATTTATATTTCCTAGGCCGAATTAATCCAGTTTAAATAATTACTTAAAATTTTAAAAATTTATAACACAGAAAGATAAAATCCTCTTATTGCAAAAAATAGAAATGATAACAATTTCGTTACAGGTTTTGTTACAGCCAATTTTAAACAACCCAATTACAAGAGATTTTCTAATAAAATTTTCCTGCTTGTAAAGGGAGTTTCTTATAGAGGTATAGAGCTTTAAGTTGATTTAACAGCTGTCAAGTGATTTATTCTCAGTTTGGTTTGACAATTCATCATGAATACACTCACGCCTGAACAACGCTTGCAAATAGTACAATTTTGGGCCCAAAACGAGATTACCGTTGTTCCCGATTTTCATAAGCGAATTTTGTTTAGCGATGAAGCGCACTTCTGGTTGAATGGCTACGTCCACAAACAAAACTGCCGCATTTGGAGTGAAGGTAATCCTCAAGTGTATGTCGAAAAACCATTACATCCAGAAAAACTGACTATTTGGTGCGCTTTATGGGCTGGTGAAATCATTGGTCCGTACTTTTTCAATAACGATAGTGGCCAGAACGTCAATGGTGATCGGTATAGAGCCATGATTACTAACTTTTTCATTCCTGAATTGAATAACCATGATTTCCAGGAGATGTGGTTTCAACAAGACGGCGCAACATGTCACACAGCTCGTGCCACAATAGATTTATTGAAAGACACGTTTGGTGACCGCCTAATTTCACGTTTTGGACCTGTGAATTGGCCTCCAAGATCTTGTGACTTAACACCGCTATACTACTTGCTGTGGTGCTATGTAAAGTCATTGGTCTATGCGAATAAGCCACAAACGCTTGATCATTTGGAAGACAACATTCGCCGTGTTATTTCCGATATACGGCCACAAATGTTGGAAAAATTCATCGAAAATTGGACGTCCAGATTGGACTACATCCGCGCCAGCCGTGGCGGTCATATGCCAAAAATCATATTTAAAATGTAATGCCACAAGATTATCTTTCGGATAAATAAAATTCATGTCAATCGAAAAATCCATCGTTGTTTTATTGCAACTTAAAGTTCTATACCTCTGGTTCAGAGTACACTGTTAATAAAAATAAATTAAAATAACAATAAAATACAAAATACTATACTCAACCAAAGGCGCACCCCACACTTTCCCCTTTTTGGGCATTTGTTTTACCCTTCGTTCCTCTCAATACCACAAATATGTATGTTCATATTAATTTACATTGCGACCCTGAAAACAAACCAATTCCAGTGATATGTGAAAATCATGCCACTATCAGGACCCCCTTCATTTTTGACTACATTTTAGAGTTATAAAGCATCTGCGAAAATTTTAAGTGTATATATGTATATGGATTACAGTTCCAGAGATAGAGACCTGCGAATGGGAATTAAAAAATCCTGTATGAGTACTACATAGATTTTTTATTATTTGGCCATAGTAATACGCATTCTGTGTATTTGGTATTTTCCAATTCGATTAGAAGACCTGCGACAAATGGACTGATATACAGGCGGACTGAGATACAAAGAGAAAAATTAGTATCGTGTACCTGAAGAACTACAAGAGGTAGAGTCTTAAGACTTTGCAAAATTAACCCTCAGCGTAATGTGCATAGTCTGGTAAAATCCTTACTGCATTGGGACAATGCACATGGTAGCCTCTGCACTAAGTACAAAGATATTATTGTGTACCTAGAAAACTACAATAATTAGAGTCTTGAAAATTTGCAAAAACAACCCTCAGGGTAATGTGCATAGTCTAACAAAATACAGACAGGATTGAGACAGGGGTGCGGTATCTCCCATACAAAGCGAAGAATTATTATTGTGTTCCTATAGAACTACAATATGTAGTCTTAAAAAATTTTCACATGTAACCCTCATACTAATGTGCATAATCTAGCCAAATACACACTGGATTAGGATAGTGGTAGTGTTACCTTCCATACAAAATAAAATATTATCGTGTTAATACGCATAGTGCAGCAAAAACCAGATTGAACTGAAACAGTTTGCGTCGTATCTTGCATATAAACTGGAAGTAGTCGTTAAAGGTTGGCCATAATTTTCTTCCAAGTGTTTATTGTTTATTTTTGTGGATGGGTGTAGCAAATCACACTTGGGATAGCTAGATTTATCTATATCTATACATATAATAAAATAGTAACTCATTTCCTTCCTTCCGTCTGTCTGTCTGCTTTTCTTTTGCGTTCTCATCACGTAAAAACTACTGGATGGATTTAAGCAAAATTTTGTGAGGAGGTACCTTAGCATCCTGATTCCAATATAAGACACTTCTTTCTGAAAAAATATCTCATTTCCAAGAGAAAGTGGAGAAAAAGCATTGAACAAACGCAATCTTCGGTTTAAAGGTACCGATATTTTCAGTTTTAAACTGGGATATTTTAAATACTATTGCGTAACAGTAGGGGCCAATTGAATAAAATTTTTTTTGATTTGTATTTTTACTTTGTAAAATTACATTGTTATTTAAATATTTGAAACACCTTTTACAGAGCTTTACACTAATTTTTAGAATTTTTTATAAATTTTATTATTTTATACAGGGATGGGTACCTTTATGTAAAGTAAATACATAAACCATAATTGAAGCACTATAAAAGTAAGTCTTACTGTGGAATGCTTTCAAAACAAAATCGAGCAAAATATTGTCAGGAGGGTGCTGTAGCTTAAGTGGTTAGCACGTTGACTACTAAGCAATGGTCACGAGTTCAAATCTCAGCCGTGGCAACGTCAATTTTTCTAATATGTATTAATTTTTCTTTATAATAATGCATATCACAGCGCCCTCCTTCGCCGGTATTACCACATAGCACTAAATCGCCGGCGAAGTAAAATAATTATAAATTGGCTATGCTAGCTTCGAACTAAGTCGCCTAAATAACACCAGAGGCGCTGCAATACTGTTCTAAAAATAATCATAACGTGCAATTGCAGTGTTGCCAGAATCGAAGCTTTACTATCATCCCAACCATCTGTCTTATCTACTACTATCCTTTCCAAAGGAAGTACCACAGTCAATGTAGGCATTTCTGCCTGAGTGGTACTTCTCTTTAAAAAAAAAAAAAAATGGGCCGCCCACGACGTGGTGGGCACAGCTAGTTATAAAATATTTATAATGTAATTAGCACAATATTTTATTCAAAGAAGTAAATTTAATTGCCTTTTCTTGTTGTCAAATTAAATCAAGACATACATAGCAAAATTACCAAAAACAATCTTAATTACTGAAGATAAATATATAAATTAAAGTTAGAACAATACAAATTTAAATGACTCATACATAATTAAACAAAAACCAATCCGTCTCACAACAGAATATGATGTCAAAGAAACAAACATTTAAGCATCATTAGGCGGGTGTGTAATTTAAACTAGTTTTTGTCTCCACTTGATGTTAGCCTTTGGAAAATGATGTACGTTTAGGGAATAATACATTCTAAACTTGGTCAACATGCACTCACACTCGTACAAATTTGTTGTAACGTTATTCTGTTGCTCTTAACTTTTAACTACAACAATGCAAGTCGATTTGAAACTACCAAAGCCAATCAATGTAAATCACATAACAGACTTCACAACCAATTGACATTTAGGTTCAAATGACTTTATTATCATTAAATGTACGTTACGAGTATGTTGTGTATGGAAAATGTTGTATACGGTTGCAAAGGGATATAAACACAGACACACACAAACATTCTCACTCTGCTTTTAGTTTGTAAAGTGTAACGAACTTTTAAAATTTTTAAGTCAAACAAATTAACCGAAACAATAACAACAAACATCAGCATCAACAACAGCAACAGCAAGAGCAAAAACGGTATTGTTTACGTCACTTTATATTGATCGATTAAACTAAAACACTCTTAGGGGAATTGACATCTTGTTTAGGAACCCATTCACTCTAAACTGGAATGCATATTAAAATATTTAAATATTGATTTTGCTTGTATCTTTTTATCTTTTGACTTTATGCTTAAAGTAGTCAGTCGTCTGTGTCAGTTTCTTACAGTAACAATTATTAAGGTAGTTATACTACTGTTTGCCTCGTGTGTGTGTTTCTTATTAAAAGAGTTTTTTTTTCCTGTTTACCTACCTGTCGCAAGCGGCATGTGTGTTGTTATCATCTGTCGTTAATGGCTTAGTAGTCATCAAATGCATCTCAGGGAAATGCCGAATAGTTAAAGTGAATTTTTATAAGTAGAAATTATTCATTAAAGCAGAAAAAAGTTTTTATTTTTATTTAAATTTTAGTTTGTTAATGTCTTTATTTTAATTGATGTGCTGGGTGTAAATACTTGCTCACAAAATCAGGATTTAAGTTTTAAATTTCTTCACTTACAGAAACAGTTTAGGTAAAGAGTACTAAGTAGGAAAGGGGTTTAAGTTGGAAACCGAACTAGGCTTTTAATGACAAACAATTATATTTTGCTGCTCTTTTCGTGTATGTGTTAATAGTTAATGTTTCATATGGCTTAAGTATATCAGTTTTATCTAGGTTTACTTATGTGCACTGTATTTTGGAAATGCCTTTTGTGAGGTCTTGTCACGAAAATGAAAAGTTTAAAGATCTACTGGACACAAACGTACCATTTTATGACAAAAGTTACATGCACTTTGCTTACTTAGAGAGCTTATGATTAAATAAGGTAATTTGTTTGAAAGAGAAAAATTAAAAAAAAAATTAAAAACAATTTAAAATAAAATGTTCAAATTGGCCGAATTTGAATAAATAGGTGTTGGTGAACAAATAGATACAAATAATAGAAAGTAGCAGTGTTGGGGTCTGATAATGTTTAAATTGTACCATCCCAGTGATAAAATTTATCAAATCAACATCAATTTTACCAATAAACAATAAATAAAAAACAACCAAACATACATACAGTAGCTCGACATTAAAATATGCTAATGAAAACTTTAATAATAGGATGTTTTAAAGTGATGGTAACTGACCTTGATTTCTTGAATTTCTTTTCTGTGGATATTAGTCAACGAACATCAAAGCGTATATAAATTTTTAAGATTAAAGTAAAGGAAATCCCGCAATATTTACTACAATAATTACCAAAAATCCCAAAATGGTATTTTTTAGGCTTTGGCCCATAAAGTCCAGTAGGGTGCATGAAACACTTTCAGCAATTCAGCAATATTTGGGAATATCTTCTTTTTCTGATCCCTTTAGTATCTCAGAACATATAGGCTAATGTCAAAATTTCGATGTATAATAGATCAAATTGAAGGATCTCCATATTCTACAAGGATCATCACTTTTACACGAAATTTGGTTTAAAATATAACATTTTTGTGTATTTTTTTAAATTTTTTTTATTCCATTAATCTGGCCCTTTTTTTTACTAAAATACACAAAAAGGCAATAATTTTGAAGTTTTTAAATTGAAAATTATCTAGTTGTTAACTTGAAAAGATATCATTTTGAAATTTGATCAGATCTTAAATTTTGCTCGCTGACTACGAAAAAACTTAAAAAAAGGTACTAATACTAAATAGATCTTTAAGACGATGTAAAATTTTGAAAAATCGAGCAAAAAATTATGAAATGCCAAGCCCTAAAAAATTCGAAGGTTCTCAACTTTGAGGCCACATAGTGGCACCACTGATAAGTGAATGATCGCCAGCTTTAAAACTTAAGCTCAGATACTCCTTTTACATTTATGTCAAATTTTGAATCAATTGGACTAGCCCTTTACTGGTGGCCCCTTACACTGTGCAATGTTAGGAGCTGACTACACTACAAACAAACTTCAAAACTTCAAACTTCACCAAAGTCACCAGATCTTAATCCGGTTAAGTATGCCTGGAGCTATTTGGAAGAACAATTTAAAAATTATGGAATTCACAAAAAAAGACCTTACAATTTCTCACTATAAAGAATGGAAAACAATATCAGCCGAATAATGTCGGAATTAGGCAATGCAAAAACGTAACTAAATTACCTATCACTTATACATAATAGGTTTAGCAGAGTAAATAATAAAAATCCTGAACATAAATCAAGAATGTTGCATTTTAGTCAGTTCAAGACAGGGTTGGAGAATTATGAAGTTAGAAATATAAAAAAAATTTTTTTGATAAAATAAAAAAAATTATTGAATAAATTTTATTTTATATAGTTTATTTGACCTTTTTGTTAATATTAATTTAACTATTTTATTTAAGCTTTAGGTCTTTAAATAATTTTAATTTTTATTTTTTCGATATTTCGCTACTCCTTTGTGTAGCATCATCAGGAAAAATTAACAAATTAACGTTATGAAAAATTACAATTAAAAAAGTATTGAAAAAATTTTCTTCAAAATAACATATTTCAAAAAAAAAAAAAAAAAAATTTTTTTTTTTTTTTTGTCATAAACTTATTAAAAAGTTTTTAAACAAGTACAAACAATAATTAAATTATTTCTTATTTACTAAATGTCTGTAAATTTGAGCTACATTATCTGTGTCTGCCTTAAAATTAATTCTCTGTGTGTTTGGTGTATTAATAATTTGTAACATTTCTAATATGTAACGACGTTTATAATTGTTTTCTGAATTTAGTACTGAAACATTATCAAAATTGGGATAGTGATTTAATTCAGCACAATGAGAAGATAATGCTGTTTTTTGCGAATTAATATTCCTATATTTTTGGTCTGATTTATGTCCTGCTATTCTAGTTTTAAGTTTATTTTTCGTTGTGCCTACATATACTTTATTACAATTTTCATTTTCATTTCCGTTACAAGGTATTTTATATACTATATTTGACAATTCTAATTTTTGGATTCTATCTTTAGTTTTACTGAATAATTTGTTTAGAGTATTTTGAGTCTTAAAAGCCATTTTATATTTAGTATTATCAAAGATTTTAGATTTCTCTAAACGTTCAGATATTTCTGGTACATATATTAAAGATTTATAAATTTTTTGTATTATAATATCTCTTGTATTTTGATTACTTCTTCTCCTATATTGATTTATTAATCTAATTGTTTTGGAAAATTATTATCATTTAAAATATTTCTTATTTTTTCCTTATTATTTTTATGGAATTCTTTATTACTAATTGTCAGAACCCTGTCTATTAAATTTTTAGCTGCATTAACTATTATTCGTTTACAATGTTTCGAATAATAGTTAATAATTCTTCCGGAAGACGTTGGTTTTTGATACCAATCTATTAATATGTCATTGCCTCTCCTTATGAGTAATGTATCTAAATACGGAAGTCTAAAATCAGACTCTATCTCAACTGTAAATTTAATGTTAGGATTAAATTTATTAAATTTCGTTAGTAAATTGTGAATTGCCCTATTGGATATTATACAAAATAAAAAATAAAAAAATAAAAATTAAAATTATTTAAAGAAAGCTTAAATAAAATAGTTAAATTATTATTGAATAAATTTTAAATTTAAAAAAGTAGTGGGCACTACTCTCATTTGATTTAAATCAAAACAAATCAGAGCATGATCACAAACACAAAATGGCATCAATGGTGGCTTCCAATTGGTATCCAATGCGTTAAACTTCACGAACCTGGGCGGCCAGTGCACAGTGCTTCGTTCCCATATAACGAAGGAACAAAAAAACTTGTTAGATATTTTTGAAATATGGTACGCTAGCATAAAATGGCTTAGTTCAGAAAAATTTGAAAGTTTGGAAAATTGTTGCAAGACCACGCCTATCTCCCATGTGTCCTTTTTTATTTTATTTATTTGAGTCTATGGATTCAAGATCCTTACAGACATTAAAAACTGTAACATAAAGTACATAAATACATAACTTTAATTATTTAAATATGAAATAAGATAACATTTAATAACATTAACATTTAAAGAAAAATCAATATATTTATAAAATTTATTAAATTCAGTACAAATTCTTAAAAACGGGTCAGAGTTAGCGTAATTTTCTCTGAATACTTTAACAGCCAGTGGATAAAAATGGCGAGTTGGACGACATGGAACATTGAAAGAAATATTATTTATCAAAAAAACCGAACACACAATTCCTTTTATTAATCTTAAAACAAAGGTGATATTTAACATTATTCTGCGGCTTTTTAGGCTAGTTTGCTAGAGTACGATGGTAGAATTAAGGGATCCTATTGTAACCCTCGAAGACAAAATAACAAGAACTGTTTTTGTACCGATTCAATGCTACCACTATGAACTTTATACATTGGATCCCAAATTATTGAGCCACATTCCAGGATAGGCCTGACCAGAGAGGTGTAAAGATGTTTTGTGATACACGGATCACTAAACTCCTTCGCCCAGCGTTTTATAAATCCAAGAACAGCTCGTGATTTGTTAGTGGTTGACGAAATATGCTCTATAAAATTTAATTTAGCATCCAGTAAGATACCAAGATCAGAAATTACATTCACTTTGTCTAGTGCATGACCATTTAAAATATATTGCACGTTAGTATGACATCTTCGGAAGAAAGGTTCAACTCCATAAGGTTAATATTACACCAGGAACTAAATGCATCTAAGTCTTTTTGCAGAAAAATATAATCAGCGTGACGATCATATGTGCGAAAAATCTTTACGTCGTCTGCATACAATAGAACTTTTGAGTATTTAATGATTTTCGGTAGATCATTAATCAACAGGGAAAATAACAAAGTACCCAGATGGCTCCCTTGCGGCACGCCGGATGTAACCGAAATTCCTTTGGAAGTCTGCGTTTTAAAACGAACGTTTTGAGTTCTGTTTGGCAGATATGAATTAATCCACATAAGGCAATTGTCCGTAAATCCCATAAGATCAAGTTTTTTTATTAAAAGTTTATGATTGACTTTATCGAACGCTTTACTAAAGTCGGTGTAAATAGCATCCGTTTGTTTACATTGAACAAATCCTCGATTGACTAATGTTGTTAACTCCAAAAGATTAGTAACCGTTGAACAACCCTTTCGAAAACCATGCTGAGCAGGATCCAGTACAGATGATACTTGATGGGAAAGGTGATCAGTAACAATTTTTTCAAAAAGTTTAGGTATAGCGTTAAGTTTAGCAATACCTCTGTAGTTTGCAACATTATTTCTGCAACCAGATTTAAATAATGGAATAATAAAAGAATCCTTCCATATTTTAGGAAAATAAACATACTTCCTTAAACTGGAAAATGTAAGTTTAACTTTAATAATACCCGCAAAATTACATAAAGTAGACATGCTGATACACATACAACTAGCAACGTATGTGTAACTGTTTATTCAAATCGTTGAAATGACTTATAGCCTTTTTCTTAAAACTTCTTCTTAAACATCGTATGTAAATTGAATATTATAAGGTATATTTTATCTAAATTCGAGTAGAATCGGATTATGTAGAAATGTAATGTAGAGAATACAAAAACATCATTTACATTTAAAAATCAAAAATTTTGAATTTAGGCATTTCAACAAACCCATTTTTGTAGTAAAAAATGGGCACTATTTTTCGAATACACTGTTAGATAGGAGTATAAATTAAAAAATGGAAAAAATATCTAATTTTATATAATTTTTCTTATAGTCCATTAAAACTAAGTAATTTTTGAATTTTCAACAAAAAAAAAATAAATTTTCAGAGCAATAAAAAATAAGTATTTTGTCACTGTACTCAAAATTATATATTTTATATTTTATATTTTTTAGGTTAACTAAAAATATATTAAAGAACTCGAAAACCAATTTTCGAACTAGTTTTTAAAAAACTAGACTTTTAAAATAATTTTCGTGGAACAAATGGGTTTACCATTTTTCTGTTAATTCGTGAAATTCTCTGACTCTAGCGCCCTCTCGTGGCGGCCAAAGCAATCAGAAAAATGTTTTTGCTAACAGTTTTTGAAAGATAATAAATTATATGAAATACCTTATTATCTTTAAAAAAAAATCTATATTTACACAATTTGAAATTTTTTTTTAAATTATCCATGGGTCGAAGCACAGTGTAATGAATCGGACCACTTCTGGAAGTAAAGTTGTTAACGAATTGATTTTGCGATAAATTAGGCAAGTTGTATGGCAAGTTGCACCTTCTGTTGCAACCAAAGTCGTTGATGTTTAGGTGATTAATTTTTGAAAAAAAATTCTGTCAGCATGACTCGATAGTGCTCGACAGGAATGGTCTAATGGTGATTCATTAACGCTCCAAATACGCAATTTTGCTTATCGATGTAACCATTAACCCAGATATGAGAGTCATCACTAACCACAACTTTCTGAGAAAAATGTTCATCTTCGGTCAGTTTCAAATGATATAAGGCTTCATTCTCCTCGGTGCAACACATTGCTTTGTCTTGTTGATGGTTTAGAATCGAGAAGAGTCAAATTACTGCGGGAATAAAAAAACAAATGCACGAATTGCTTGCTCACTTGGCCGATTATGTTGACCATGAAGTGGTCGCAAAACAATTTTATTTTTCAAGTTAATTTTTACAATTTGTAAGTGTTGTACTGGCGTTAAACGATTTATAAAGACTTTCCAAACCTTACTAAACAGAAATGTTTAAACAATTTGACATTCTCAGTTGTCAAAACTTAGTTATCGATACCAATACTTCCCATGCAGCTAAAAATCACCCAATGTAAAAAATAAAGGGTCTTTCATTAACGCTAAGTGGCGTGCCTACGAATATGTAATTATCCATGACTCTGGCACCTAAATTATGATAAAATTGACCAATGGCATGTGCTATATTGGCTTTGAGGGCCACTGTGGTTTGTGGTTTATTCTTATAAATCTGTGATTTAAGAAAACCCCACAAGAAAATGTTTATGCTGGTCAGTTCAATCACGACCACGTAACAAGCGGATGGTGTTCATATCATCATATTTAGGCCAAAACAACTTGCTAATCATCGAAATGATTAACATAGTTTTTAAAGAAAAATGAACCGATTACGCAGCTACTCAAAAATCCAATGTATAACTTCTCGGGATTTCATACGCTTCAATTTGATATCAATCATGAAAAAAACAAATGTTTAATATATTTTTTTCTTATCGCCTTTAAAATGAGATATTATTCAACTTCGTAGTGCTTATAGAACTGGAATAAGAATATATTTAATCCTCGAGCGCATATGCAAAAAAGCGATATTTTCCGAGTTTTATAACTGTATAGATAAAAAACTATAAGAGATTACATTTTTTTTAAATTATATTTGGATTCAGAGAGTCAAGGAATATAAATAACAAAAATTTCAAAAAAATCTGAAGTAGTCATTTTGAGTGCCTTGTTGATTTGACGTGGAATTACTCATAAGGAAAATATTTTATTCATTTATAGAAAATATGAAAAAAGCTGGATTGGATAATTTTTGAATACAAAATTTCACGTAATGTTTTGCTAGGTTATATATGATGATGTTTACAGCTAAAAACTATCCAACCAGTAGATAGAGCAAAGAATGTCAAACAAGTGAATCACAAAAAACGAATATTTAAAAATAAAAAATTCAACCCTAATGAGTAGCTAGAGGTAAAATAAGGGAACTTAAGACTATATAACATTCACTTGCATGATGATAAATAGTTCAGCTAATAATGTTAAATATTATTTATTTATTTTTAAAAAAATTTAATTTAAACAAATAACCCAGATGACATGAATAAAATAATACGTATTAGAAAGGAAAATTTAAAAAGACTGATCAATATCTCAGTTTTACAGCACAGTGAACCTGCTGAAGTAATTGGTGAAAGAAATTTTATTATATTTTCTCCTATACCCTCAAAGAAAAGGAAGATTTACGTGCAAGTGGAGTGGATGTAAAATGTATTTATTGGTTATGATTGTTTGTTGGGAAATGACATAATTGTGTTAAATCTTTGCGCTATGGAGTAAGACCACTAAATAATATAATATCAAAGACCATCAATAATATAATATGACAACTGAAACTGAGCAAATAAATGGGAAAAAGTATTTTAGCCATATGCTTTGGGATACACTGACAAAATCTTTACGGAAAATTAATTTAGTGTAGAATGTAGTATATTTTTATGTGAATACAAATTAAGTAAAATTACTTGATTTCCTAAATAAAAATATCATTATTTTAAAATCTTGTTGATTAAATTTAGGAGTATCTTTGCCTCACAAATGGTTAAAACGACAAATGATTTATGCCTTCAAACATTTTCTGATCCAATTACAATCAAAGTAAAGTTTAGAGTCTACTCATAAGTTTAATTCACTGTTCTGTTTTAAGAATTATTGAAGTGTTAAAAAATTAAAGAACATAAATGTCCGTTTTGCTGTTCGATTCGTTTATCGTTTATCGGCAATTCGATTATCGTTATGTAAACTACAATAAGTGTTGTGTAGGTAAATTTATCACCTATATTGACAGTAATACATACATAGATACGAAATAATAAAATAAATAAGCAATTTTATTATATATATATATATATATATATATATATATATATATATATATATATATATATTATTGAAAATTGTATTATAAGATTTATAATAATATTTTTAATTTGGTAATTAATCACATTTATATATAGCGATCTAGAAAATGCATTACATTCTGCTAGTAAGAAATATTTCTTTATCTCTTTACAATAATCAACTTAACCCTGAAAAATTATTATTTTCTAAAAATACTTTTAGAAAATATGCACTAGCAGTACCCGTGACGTCATTAGCGTCCTGACAATATTTTGTTCCAATTTGACTTTTGTTTTGAAAATAATCAACTTTTTAAATTTTAAGACCCTAGTGCTGCAGTTTATATATTTATACCGGTATATGGGTAATTACTATGAATTTTGTAACTTAGATTCTATATAAAATTTATTAAAATTCATCAGTAGTTTTTACGTTATGCTGATACAGAAAGACAAAAATTCCAACAATTTGTACCAACAACTAAATTAAAAAAAAATTATATACTAAAAAGGTCCTGATACAGTTTTTATATGTACGTTAGGTTGAGAATCAATCACATTGATCAATTAAAAAAAATAAAAATATTAAATTTTTAATTGAAAAGAAGAGAAACATTAATTAAAAAAAAATTAATTTTTTAATCTTCGACAATTTTGATAATTAATATAATCATTTCAGTGATAAGTGCAAAATTAAACCTTTTTGTTAATAAAATTTTTGGGAATTCAAATATTAATTATTTAATATTATGCTAATTACCCATAACGTTTTATAATAAAAATGCAACTTATTTGTTGGGGGAAAGAGCTAGTCCCTATACGTATTTCACTGGTTGCTCAGGCCAGATCATCAGGAAACCTTTTTCCTAATTTTAGAGAAGCCAAAAATACTCTTTTTGTGCTTGACTATTAACCATTTTGGTAATTAAAATAATTTGGAAATTTTTTCTATGTTGTTCACTGAGAGCTTGTTTCTCTCTTGGACTACAATTGAATAACTTTGATCTAATACAACTATTACAGAGTGTCTTTATAGCCGAGCGATGATATCGGCCTCGTAAAAAGTAACCTAGCAGCTTCAGACAACGCAAAAATGTCAGCTTGGAAAATGCTACATAAGTTTTCTAGTCTAGAACAGTGTCTCATACCTGACTACTCCCAGTATACGGGGTATGTAAATTAAGTAATGAGACTGACTTGCTAGTGCTTCACTTCGTAGCACTGGGGACGCGTATAGGGCCAAACAAATAAACGTCTAGTACAAGTTTGAAAAAGATAGATTTGTTGTGCTGTCAGTATTAAATTTGTTTACGAGAAAGGATTTTTAGTGTGTTCAAAGAATGAGTGACATAAATTTCGAACAACGTTTCTTTTTTCGAGAGCTCAGACTTTTAGGTGGTTTAAGGCATTTTTAGAAGGAAGGCATTCAATTGAAGACGAGCCTCGCTGCGGAAGGGGTTCATCTTTAAGAAACGATAAAATGTTTGACAGTCCGAATGCTCGGTGAATAGTTGAATTTGACTCATACAACAGTTCATACAATTTTAACCAATGAATTAAGACTGAGAAAAATAAAAATGTGTAAAAATGGTCCGGTAAAATCACGAGTTTTTGGCCAGTAAAAACATACCTGTGGCTGCTCGGCCTCCTTATTCACCCGACTTGAGTCCATGTGATTTTTTTTTTTTATTCCCAAAATTGAAAACTCATCCGAAAGGACGTTATTTTGGGACAGCGGAGAACATTCAAACAGCCGTAACTGACCAACTGAAAGCTATTCCAGTGTCCGAGTTCCAGCACTACTATGAGGAATGGTAGAATCTTCTTCAGCGCTGTGTGGCTTCCCAAGGTGATTACTTCGAAGACAACAATATGGATTTGTAATTTAATTTCTATAAAAAAAAATTATAAAAAATCAATCTCATTAGTTAATTTACACACCTTGTACTCCACTTCCTCTAACCTCTAGTGTACCTACCCAGAGGCTTCCAGTCTCATTGTGTCAATGTATTTCTGGCGAAAAATAATCGGTTTGTATGTTTTTTATTATAAGTATAGATTTATGCATTTTAAATTTAATTTAAATAAATTTAACACGTGTTTGAGTAAATAATAACATAACAACGTAGTTTGCAAAACTAATCAAATCCGAATGTGGATAGAATCAAACAGCATACTATCATTGATTAAGTTCGTATACAACTTTAGATAGAATCTTCGAGCTCACTTCTAACTATGCAGGTCCAACTCACTACCAATATGTGAATAATTTTTTGGAAGTTTTAGTTCGTTCTTAGAAATACTGTTATAAATAAATACTTGCTGTAGTGGTTTATAAAATACTAATAAAAGAAGATCTTTATTACTTCTGTTATTAAGTTCTAATGTTATTTCAGATGGCATAAACGAAATACATAATTTTTAATTTTTCTGAGAATGTAAGAAATCCCATAAAATGACAACCGACTTTAATATTGCACCGCAGTGTATTTGATAATTTGTTTTTGTTATTTCCCATCAATTTCGTTTATCTACTGGCTGCTATTGTATTCGTAGTATCAACCACAAATATCAGCAGCATTAAAATTTGTAAAAAATAAACACACACACATATATACCCACAAATGACCATATTGCGTTGGTTTGATTTTGTGTAACGCATTCACCCAATGTTTCACACATACAATCGTGCATGTTCATTTACTCGCTACATGTGTCTGTTGTATAATTCTGTTCATCATACTCGTATCAAACTTAACGTACAGTGATTGATGACATTTCGAATAAGCGGTGATTGATGCTTATTTCACACATTTTTGCATCATCCTTTCCTCCCGTCAACAGTCCTTAGTAAGTACTTGCCGTTAGCATTGTAAATTGGTACGTGAAAAAGGAAACTGCAACAACAAAAATAAGTACAATATTTGGCAATTCAATAAGCACGAGTGTCGTACGAGTACTTACTGTTTGTTGTTCTTATTTTACTTTATCTTTCTTGCTCTCTTTTTTTGTGGTTGGCGTTATCCTGTAAAACAACATTATGTCTTATATTGAGTTATTGTTGTTTTTGTATCTTGCTAACAAGATTTGGAGATATGAAATCGTAGACGTCGTCACGTGAAACTTTGAATATACAAGACATGATGCTCTCAGAGATAAAACGTGTATTTTTGGTGTTTATTGCGATTATGAGGGTATTTTTAATAAATGTGTTTTGGTGAATTTTGATAAAATGAAAGTAATTTTTAGTTACGAGTAGGGTTTGGAAAACTCAGAACAACATTTTAATAATAAACATAATAATCAACATAATAACATTTCAATAGATTATATAACTCATTCAAATCTATAGCACCTTCAGCTAGTAATTGTGTTTGCAATGACATCGAAAAGGAACCAAAAGTTAAAAAGAGTTAAACGCTACTTATTTCAGTTATTTCACACTTTTATATTTCTGTGTTAGATTAAATAAAAGTTTTACTTGTTATCTTTAGTCTAGTACAATATTATTGTAGTGGAAGTTTAACAACCCCTGTAGGATTAACTTTAATAATGAAATATTTGCATCCTAATTTCAAAACTGTTTTATGCTTAAATAAAGGAAAAGTAATGATCATTAACAGAAAGAGAAAGAAAAAATGGTAACTCGACACCTTTAATCGATACAAACCATTAGCCAATGCGAGAAAAAGACCCAAAACTCTGGTGTTGGGAGAAAGAGTAATAGGTCTGATCGCCTTTAAGAATATGTCTGCAGAAATCCATCAGAGTCTTTGGCGAGAATCGTACCCGAAACCAATTAGTCTATCGATATAGACAGGTGCTTAAAAGGACCCTTGGCGGGAAGACCAGTAAGATGATCAGATATAATATAATCTATATATCGCACTTGATCAACAAAATTGTTAATTTTTCATTTTTTCCAAGAAATCAACTAACAACAACAATATATATATATATATATATATATATATATATATATCTACCCACATCTGAGACCATTTTCATAATAGTGTCTTGAGTATCTTTATATCAATAAGAAGGTATTATTTTACTTGGTAATAATTGCAAAAAATTTAAACGTAAAACCAGGGACGTAACAATTATAAATCACAAAAAATTCATTTTTAACCATTAATATTGATAAATTTATAAAATGGTTATAATTAACCATTTCTATAAGATATATTTTAATCTGGTCATCGCAACCAATTTTAGTGAGAGTTTGGGTTTTTTGGTTATAAATAACCATTATATCAACCAAAAAATGTTTTTTATTGCAGATAATCATTATATCAACCGAAAAGATTTTTTGGTGAAAAATAACCATTACATAAGTTTTAATTTTCTTTTTTGGTTATCATATCTATATATGTAAATAAAATCAAATGTCGTTCGTTGTTAATCGCAACACTGTTGTTGTAATGGTTACTTATAACCGAAAACAAATATTTCTTACTTTAATTGGTTACGATAACCAAAATAATATATATGCAATGATAATGGTTAAAAATAACCAATATTAAATAAAATGAATATTTTCGTAAGCTTTTTATATGAAATAAAAAATTAACAATTATGTTCGGTCCCTGCGAAAAACAGTGTAAATATATTTTCAATCCGAATTAGCTTACTATAATATGTTCGGATTTTTAAATTAATTTAAAATGTAATCACAAACAGTTTTTACCGCTACTGAAAATTTTAAAATTTTGAGTTAATAGGGTATTAACTCAAAATTGTTGATCAAGTGCGACATATAATAAAATACTCATTCCTGTTCGTCTCTCTGCTCTTATTTTGCGTTCGCATCACGTTAAAACTATCGGATGGATTTTAACAAAATTTTGTGAGAGGGTACCTTATTATCCTGATCGCAATATAGGATACTTTTTTTCCGCAAATATATCTTATTTCTAAGAGTAAGTGGAGAAAAAGCAGTGAATTTCCGGTTTAAAGGTACTAAAATTTTACATTTAAAACTGGGATATTTTTAACACGGTGATATTTTCAACACACCTTTTTTATTTTTGAAAACTATTGCGCAGCAGATAGCACCAGTTGAAAAAAAATGTGTATTTTTACCTTGTGGAATTACATTATTATTTAAATATTTTCAACTCCTCTTACAGAGTTTTACAATAATTTTTAGAATTTTAGAATTTTAGAATTTTTTATAAATTTTATCCAGGGATGGGTACCTTTGTATAAAGTTAATACATAAACCATAGCTGAAGCACTATAAAACTAAGAGTCTTTCAATTGGTGGGGAACACTTTCAAAGCAAAATTGAGCAAAATATTGTCAGGACGCCCACGACGTGGCGGGCACAGCTATTATAATATAAATAAGTACCATAAGCTGGATTACTGCGTTACTGACAGGTTATTGAAAATGTAGGTACTATCTATACTAGATGAAAATCGAAGAGATGATACTTGTAGACTGTGCCAAGAAGAGGATAAGATGGTGGCGCACATTATGTGTGAATGTCCTGGCTAGCATAAATCGTAGGACAACGGGCAGAAAATTGCTAAATGTAGATGCCAAGGCAGATTTAAGCCTGGGCAAATGCTAGTAATTACTAAAGACTCCGTGATGAGAAAGAAGGCCCGTCGACAGTAAGAAATCACTAAAGTCAAGAGTGAAGTCTGGTAGTAGCACGACACTCAATGCATGTAAGGTTGCCGTAAATTACAAATCAGTTACCTATAAAATGGAGCACATTAAGTAAGGGGTCTACTTCGGCATCCTCCTACTTTAATAATAATAATAGATTTTGGATTGTATAAAACTTGTTTGTTTAAGATTTCAACACGGTCTCTTTACAAACTAATATGTAATGTAATGCCAGTTGTTGAAATTGGTCTACAATCATTTTAATAAAACATTTTTGAATTAGAATATCTAAACAAATTAAAATATAAAAACAATTCTTCTTAATAAACGATACGTAAGCAAAATAAAAATACAAAAATATCAAAAAATAGTATGTTTCCCAAGTCACACTTTAGCTATTTAAGTTATTTGTTCTTTATATTAGATGTTGAATATTCCAAAAAAATATTTTGAAAAATAATCCATCAATCAATCAAGTAGTCGGTTTAACCCTTACTTGTAAAAATAAATGTGTTACTGATAATTTCGGTAATCAAAATAACAACCCCCAATTGGCCAACCCCTTCTTAACCACTAACTAACATGAAAATCTCAAGCATTTATGAAAAAATTATAACTTCTATAAAAATTTATAAAATGATTAAAATTATCATCAATATCACGAACAGTAAACTAACTCAGGCGTTATCAGGGGTGTGATTTTTACAACGAAAGAAAACCAGTTTTGAACATTCACTCGTAAAGTTGAGGCTTTAAAAACAACACAAATAAACGGATAACCGAATGGTTGATTGTGTTTTCCTAGCGTTTGTTGTTTGTTTGTAATATGTCCACTGAGGCATTAAATATCTTAAGTGGCAATTCGCGTTTAACAACAAGGTACAGCACTACAATAAAAATTATACAAAAAAAATAAATCGTTTAAAACAAAAAAGTTTTCCTTGTTTCGCCCAGATTATTGCCATTAATCAGCCCATCGATACAGTCCGGCTTATGAACCCTTTTTATCGACCTTAAATGTTATTTTATTGTTTTTCTTTGCTCACATATCCTCTTCTTTTTTTGGTTGTGATTCTTTTGTTGTTTTTATTGTTTTTTTGTTTTTTATTTTCGCGAACTTTGTCTTGCCCATTTGAATGACCTTTTCATTCAGGTTGCTGTGGCTGGTGTAGTTATTGTTGATTTTATGCACACCAATATTGAATGGAGAAAGAGTTGGCATTAATCCGCAAGCCGCAGACGTAAAAGTTTTGTGTAATTGATCCAGTCAACCAAAAAATACAATCGCCCTTTTGCGAACAAAAATGTTTTAATTTGTTTGTGTATGTGTAACTGGTGTATGTGTGTGAGTATTTATGCAACAAATACATATAACTCGTAAACAATTTTGAAAACAGGTGTTAAATTGTTACTGAAATTCACACGAGCATTAACAATGCCTGACTTACAGCAAATAAATACGATTCAGTTGTGCATTCAGCAGGCAGTATATGTTTCTAGGGTATCAAAGTACTAAAATTATTCATAGAACAGAAATTTTAGTTTCATCTTAAAAGATAATTTAATTTTATTTAAAAAAAAGTCATGCACAAACACATATAAGTTGAACACACATATTTCCAACAAGTAGGCATATTTTCATGTCACTAATAAAAGTGTCTTTTCAACAGGAATAACATATTTAGGTATATTGTCAAATAATTAAATAGTTTAAATAAAAAAATAAATAAGCGACACTCAGAGCACCCGATTGTTAAATTCGAATACGCTTATATAAGTTGTATTATCTATATGTAGGTATTTCCGTTAAAATTTTTTTTCCCAAGGATTTTTTCTCATAGAAGATTTTCGCTTAAAGTAAACAATTCTCAAACAGCAGTGGATCACATAGTCGAGTAAAACACAAGTATAAAAAACTGCATGACAAATCTAAACAAATAAATAAAACTGTCATAACGATCCTTGTATGTATACACACGCTTAACAAGAATCGAACTATTTTGAATTGAATAAATATATTAAGAATTTTATTTTTGGTTTAATTAAAAAGGATCTTGAAAATTACACGAGAAGAAAAAACATGACCAATTTACTATCTAAAAACCTAGTTCTTGCTTGCCGCTTACCGCTTACTATTTCTATTATATGTTAAATTTACATTGCCTATACAAACAGATTACTCTTACACTTAAACCACAGGAAAATATTGTGCGTTGGTTGTTACATTTAACACAAAACATTTTATATATCCATTATAGGCAAAGATATTTAAAGATATAATTGCACAACAATAAATATTTTATATGCAAAACAAGGTTAATATATAAATTATAAAGTAAAAATTTTAAAACTAATTATAACAAATAAAATTAAGTTAAATTTACTATTAATTTGTTAGGTTTGTGGAAAAAAATCCAAGGAAGTGCCTCATACACGAAAACTGCCATTCAGAAACAGGATAACGATGGCTTCTAATATGTTCACAATTTTTGTTCTTTATGACAAGAGCTATAACTTTGCCTCAGAGAGTATATCAAAATTTCAAACAGTTTGCAAAATATGAGCTTGAGGAAATGATCATTTTTTGCAAAAATTACATCGAGGCCCCACATCTTTGAGGGCCCATAAAAAAAAACCTGGAGGACTTTGGGCAAAACTGGGAGACAGGGGTCTTTTTTTTTTGGTCTTTTATGACGTAGTGGTGTCCGTATATGGTTATTTTGCCATGACTTAAAAAATTACATAGTGTGTAATTTAATCCAAGTATTAAGAAACACGAACCGTAAGTAGGTTTTTAAAAGATACTCCGAAAAGATTTGAAGAAAAACACGTAAGAGTGCTATATTCGGCCATACCAAATCTTATATAACCTTCAATATAGTAATGTTTAATATTCCCTTACTCTGTTATGTTTCCCAAGTCACAATAATATACATTCTGTTTTTACTTTTATGATTTACAACTTCATTATTACAAATATTAAAAAAATAATGATTTTTATATAAAAAATTTTATCAAACTTATTTGAGAAAAATTTAATCGAAAATATTTTGTAAAATTTTATTGAAAATTTATTGCTAAATTTTTTTTAAAAATTTTTCCGAAAATTTTGTATTTTGTATTTTATCGAAAATTTATATTGAAAATTTTATTCAAAATTTTTAGTGAAAATTTTATCCAAAATTTTTAGTGAAAATTTTATCCAAAATTTTTAGTGAAAATTTTATCCAAACTTTTTAGTGAAAATTTTATCCAAAATTTTTAGTGAAAATTTTATCCAAAATTTTTAGTGAAAATTTTATCCAAAATTTTTATTGAAAATTTTATCCAAAATTTTATCCAAAATTTTTATCCAAAATTTTATCCAAAATTTTTATTGAAAATTTTTTCCAAAATTTTTAGTGAAAATTTTATCCAAAATTTTTAGTGAAAATTTTATCCAAAATTTTTAGTGAAAATTTTATCCAAAATTTTTAGTGAAAATTTTATCCAAAAATTTGATTTAAAATGTTTACATTTTATCGAAAATTTTTTGTTAATATTTTATTAAATTTTTTTTTGTGTACAAATTTTTTGTAAAATTTTTATCGAACATATTTTTGTACATGTTAGGATCTTCGAGGTCATATTGACGCCCCAATGTTCCTATTGATTGCACCTCATTCCCTGTGGGTCTATCGGCTACCTCTATGTGTATTGCTGTTTATAAGGGCCTTCAATACAATTCAAAGCAAAAAAACCCTACCAATCTAAAAACAAATAAAAATCGCGGTCAAATATTTATTTAACTAAAATAAGTAAAAAAAGATTCATTACAACTGAAAAAAAAAAAAATAAAACGACGTGAAAAATATAGGTGGGCGTTTTTTTTTGCCCATAGCCTCGAATAAAATAGTCTGATGATGCTTAATTCCACTATCGATATTTTCGAAACTATGCCTGGCAAATTGGTGGACTTAAATTTTCTCTACTTCTTCTGGTTCGTTTGCAAAGTAAATTTCAACACGAACACGGACAGAAGGACAGATGGACATCGCCTTATCAACTTCTCTATGTATAAGGATTCAGAATATATACACTTTATACAATCGAAAATTACACACGGAATGACGAACTTATATATACCCTGTCCACCTGTAGTGAAGGGTATACAAATTAAAAACATGATCATGTCTTTGTAAGCCATAGACATATACTTATCTCAAAATATTGTTGTACAACACAATCAACTTTTATTTGCTAATAGAGTCACAATTTGGACATCCATAGAGTTTCCTGTTTTTCTTTATGGTAGGAACACGATAATAATTTTTCACATTGTATGGCAGGTACCACGCCCACTATTCCAATTCAGCCTGTGTTTAGCTTGACTATGCACATTATTATGGATGTTACTAGTGCGAAATTCCAAGGTGGTACCTAATTCAGTTCTCTAGATACACGATAATATTTTTTCACTTTGAACGGGAGGTACTACGTCCGCTATTCCAATCCAGGCTAACTTTCCCTAAACTATGTACGTTACTACGTGTGTAAAAATTCAAGACGCTACATATTACTGTTACCAAACTACATGATGATAAATATTTACTTTGTATGAGAGAGCTTTCTTAACTTATTACAAAGCAGAAATTTTGAAATTGTTTTTAGTTTTTTTATTTTGAAATGTAAACCATGTTTCATTTTTATATTTTTAAAAATGTTTTCCTTATTAAAATAATAAGACTTCCTTTTTGAAAAAACAATAAAGGTATTTTATATTTTTTTCTTCTGTTTTCTTAGGTATTTATTAGACACTATTTTTTCTGTGCATAACTTAACTAAATTGTAAGTCTTTCTTAGCACTACATATTAAAAGAAACAAGCTTTCAAAAAATCGTTCCATAGGACTAACGTTTAAATATAAAACCTAACGGTTAAATATAAAACTCTAATCAAAAACTTTAAGCATTTTATAACAGTTCATTATCACAATGTACAGCATATATATCCTTCTGTTAAAATATCCTGTTTAAGCGCAGACACAAACCGTATGTATTCTTTGTTAACATAAATGCGACTGAAATGTTTGTAACATACGATATTTAATGCCGCTAGAAAAGGCATTGTCATGTCTTGTTAAAACACGAGTTGGCAAAACCAATATAATTAGAAGTTTATGTAATATAACCTTCTTTTTTTGAAGTCGGTTAAAAACAACCAATATGCTAATTTATGCGCATTAATTTGAAGATAGTGTACCCATTTTATAATTATTTCACTTCGCCGGTGATTTAGTGCTATATGGTAATACCGAAGGAGGACGTCGTGATATGTACAGGGGGAAGGTATTAGAGTTGTGCCGGTCGTGTACGACCTAGTTCAATTGAACGATTCCAAAAACTGAGCAATTCTGAGTCGGTCAGTGTTTTCTTTTTTATCGTTCATCGTTCGTTGCGTTTTTGGTTTTGTCCAGCTTCTTGAAATTTTGCTCTATTAAAGTTCACAAAAAAATGATCAACTGTTCAAATTCTTTTTTTTCTTATTTTTGTCAAAACCGTCAACTGGTAAATCTTAAAAAGCATATCTCTTAAATTTTATTTTATTGTTGTAAATTAAAATAATATTTAATTTTTTTACGTGCTGTAATAATTCCACAATATCAAATTCCAAAAATTAATAGATATTTTTGGTTAAAATTATTCAGAACAATACTTATACCATTTATTTCACATTAAAATCTGTTCTAAGATAAAAAGACCTAGTTCATTAAATCGCGCTGTACGATCTGAACGATTCAGAAAAAAAACTATTATGCCCAACTCTAGAAGGAATAGTACTTTGTTTTGCCGCAATTTAGTAGTCTTATTTCATATTTGGCAGTCGTGAAGCAGACACTTGGCAAATTTATTAGGAAAAATATTTGATAAACCAACGTGTTTTAATCGAAAAAACATTTTATCAAAATTAATCATCCTTTAGAGGGTCTGTAGGTGATAGGCCCAAACATGGACCACAACATACTGCTAGATCGGCTAAAAACATTACTGCTACTCAAGAATTTGGTCAGGAGGAATCATTGGACTTTACTTCTTCGAAAATAAAAACGGCATAACGGTAACTGTGAATGAGGAGCGATATCATGATATGATTGTAAACTTTTTAACGCCACAACTGCATGCTTTAGACTTGATTAACATGTGGTATCAACAATGAAATTACTGCGAGTAATATACCTTCCCGGCGGACACTCTGTTCTATTGTAAATAGAATATGATATGATATGAACTATTTGAGCTACAGCACCCTCAAACGTGGGGAAGTTTGCAAAACAAAAAATAAACACCGCCGCACAGTGGTCAATTTCGCGAGATAGCGGTCAAAACTCTATAACTTTTGACCGGATTGGTATTTTTTTACGCAATTTGTTTTGTTCAATAGGAGGGACTTTAAGCTTCAATTTGCGTGTTCAAACGTAAAAATCGACTGATAGGAATGAAAGTGATGTGGAGTTAAAAATGCATTTTAATTTTTTGTTGAGTTTCCATGTAAAAGTTGAATATTTAGACATTTTAAATAGGTATTTTTTTATAATTTCTTATTTTCTTCAATCGTATTTTGCAACCAATACTTATTTATTATTTCTAAACTTAATTTTGGTCAGAATATGCCAACATTTGGCCCCTGACATTTATTTAGACTTAATATTCACAGGGGCCAAAGGTTGGTTTTTTTGGAAGAAAGCTAATTCTTTTGAGGATTAAACTGAAAAATAACACTGAAATTCCCAACAATATCAAGACCATTTGGATATATTATATACAGAACACAACATCGATAAAATTTTAAGTAAACTTTTACTATTGATTTAAAGTGCACATAAGTATATTTTATTTAAATGTATTAATAAAAATTTATACTAAAATTAGAAACAAATTATAATCTATAAACTAGTATTAATTAAACAATATTAGTAAAAATTTCTTCCAAATAGCTTTGATTTTCATTTTGCAGTAGTTGTTTAGCTTCTTCATCTAACTCTAATGAGGTTGATTTCCATTTTTTTCGAATACTGGACATATACGGGACTGATGTGCACAACAAAATATTAATAAGATCTTCATTAGTACAATATCTGGAAATTTTTCTTGTATTGTGCTCGCGAAAGAATCTGTTCCTTTTTTCTTGCGCTTCTTCTGAGAGATCTCCAATTGGAAGCATATTGTGCTGAATTATTTGTTCCCCATGGAACAAAATTTTGTGAACTGTGGTTGGTATATGTCTCCAAGAATATGTTTGGTTATAAAGGGTTGCTGTCTCATTAGCATACTGACCAAATTTTTTGGCATCTATCTTTTTGCTACATGCTATAACTTCTAATATGATTTGGAATCGTCGTATTAAATCATAATCTATTCCAGTTATAGAAGCTGCAGTTTCTGGATCGGAAAAAAATCTCCTTGCTGTGTTTCCATCATTAGAATTTCCTTCTCCTTGCTTTGGCTGGTCAATTATAAGGCCTATCTCGCGGTAGTTTTCTTGAATATCTTTTTTTTTTGCTTTCTTTTTTCCAAATTTTCTTTGTTGTTTCTCACTGTTTCGCCTAACGGGCCAAATTCGAAATCGTATCCCAATTTAAGAATATGCTCCATAAAACGAATTCTAGCATGGAGAGGTGACATTCCAAATTCATATGCTTCATTAAAACTATCGTCTTGTGTTGGTGGTTGGCTCAATTGACTTGATGTTTTTTGGCATATGGTGCAGCTTGACGAAGACTTTGTTTCGGTTAAAGCTTGTGCAACTGTTCCATCGATCATTGTAATTGACATTTTAAAGTTAACTTCGATGCATTGGTCACTAAATTCAAATATCACTGGTTGAAGTTCTTTAATTTCATCTCTTATTTTGCCAACTTCTTCAGTTATGACATCTTTAGTTTCTTTTTTGTAAGCAAACTTTATTGGTCTACAAAATTTTGTTGACGAGGGAATTTCATTCTTCCATACATCTGTCTCTGCAGCTCTACTAGTTGACGGCTCTGAACCAATATAAGTTTTTTTAAACGTAATGGAACGAAAGAAATCATGAATAAATTGGCATCAGATGAATTTTCCGCATTACATTGTTTGTATTGTTTCTGGCCAGAGGACCTATCACATCCCCATTTAGAAATTAAAGTCATGCTGCAATTTTTAAACTTCTTTAAATAGTCAGCATCAAATGTCTTTAATAATCGTTCTGCAGTGTGTTCAAGAAGATCCTGCAATTTTATTTTGTCGTATATTTTGAAGAATGGATTATTCATTATATGTAAAATAATATCGTTTTCATCTTTCCGTTCAAAATATATATCAGATAGAACACTATAACTGAATTTAGCCATTGTTTAAACAATAATGAAGAAATAAATGAATGCATGGATTAATATACTATTGCTCGAAGTTTCAACATGATCTTTTTTACCTCTTTGAAACATAATATAACAGGTACACTTGGTTTTACCAGTTATTTCCATTGGATTTAAATTTATTTGCAATTTTCAGGTATTTAAGTTGTGTAATATTAGATGGCAATAAAATCATTTTTTACCTTTTCCAACTGAATTGCCAGATACCACATAATTTGAGAGTTCTATTGTCATTTTTGTCAAAATTTTGATACACCCTTCTATGTGAACTAGGTCCAACTATGGGCCAACTTCTCCTAATTTCAACAGAATTTTTTGTACAAAATTTCATCAAAATATATGCATAATAGCCACTTTCACATACAAATAACTTCTCAAAAAATATGACGTGCATTTGTACCGAATATCTTACCTTGGGTCAGAAAAATTGCTGTAGCTCAAAAAGTGCAGTCCCGATGCATGGATATGTATATATAGGAATGTAGGGGAGAGTTAGGACTACAAAATAGTAAATTTGTGTTTTGACTCAGCTTGACTCACAGGAGTTGTGCTCTATGAAGTAGGAAATTTCCGAGAAATTTGACCTTTTTTAAAAAAAAATATTTAAATTGTTCTGAAAACAGTAGAGCTTCAATTTTCTTACCAGTATGGGAAATAAGTTAAGTTACAACACAAAATTTATTTCGTCCCAAAATCTTGAAAAACAAAAAAGTTATGATCATTTAAACTTTAAAAATTAACTAAAAATATCATAAATTTACTAAATTCTGAAAAAGCCCATTTTGGACCACCCTGTTCTTAGTGAAATAGTTGAAATAGAGTTCTAATTTATTGGCTCCCGAGGTTTACTACTGTCTACTTTCATATGAGTCTAATAACTTTAAAATCGGAGAACAAAAACAAAAAGGAGTTTTGGCCGCTATCTCAAAATATTGACCACAGTGCGCCGTGGAGCAAAGAGTTCAGCAGATTGTAATGGAAAATTTTGATTTATGTAACACGGTATAAAAATTTACTCCAATTAAACAATTTAAAGTTTTGAATTAATCATCGTTGTTGATATCGTTCAAGTCTAAGTGCCTTGTTGGGATTTAATGGGAAAATATGCTTACGTTACAATAAGTATGTGTGTATTTTAACGTTTTTGTCATGGTACATGCGGTAAAGCTATGAGATTTTTGCTAAATGTACTGGTTCAGTTTTGCGGTTTAGTGGTTAAAAGATTTCCAATAAGTTTATGGTTAAAGAAATAAAAAATTACAATATGGATCTATAATTAACTAAATAAACGTCCTTAAATACAGTCTTCTATTGTAGTTCTCTCCACTGTAGCGTAAAAACGGAGTACTTAACGCTTAAGATTTTTTGTGATTTAAACAAAAATTGTAAAATAATAAATATTTTTTCTTCCATAATTTCCTTAATAAAGGGTGCTTAAATTTTATGGGCAGACGTTGATTTTGAATAAAACACAAATTTGTTTAGGAAATTATTGTCATTTCTTTTTATTTTGATATTCAATTATGTATGGAAGAAAATATCGGCCAAATAGCAGAGACCTCGGCGGCACACCTCCATCCGATGCTACAAATTTTCGATATCGCTGAGGCATAATTTAGTTCTATGCCGTTAATGTGCCGAATTTTCTCATCCCTTAGATTTTAAATTGTTGCTGGCTTATCGAGGTACAGCTTTTCTTTCAAATAACCCCAAAGAAAGAAGTCCAACGGTGTCAAATCACATGATCTTGGCGGCCAATTGCCGTCTTAAACTATGCTGCATATCAGTTTATGTATATATACTATATAAAAAATTAAGTATGCAGATTCGGTTAGTTATGTATTTACTTTACTATTTTTGCGGAAGAAAAGTATCCTATATTGGAATCAGGATGCTAAGGTATCTCCTCACAAAATTTTGTTAAAATCCATCCAGTAGTTTTTACGTGATGCGAACGCAAAAGAATAGCAGACAGACAGGTAGACGGAAATGAGTTATTAGTTTATTATATGTATAGATAGGACACTATCAGGCCTGTCACAGAAATTCATTTCGATCGAAAGTTATTTCAATTCCGAAAAAGCTTCTTCAGAAAATCAAAATCGAAAAATTTCCTCGAAATGAAACCACTTTTAATTTCATGATCGAATTCCTATTTTTTGTATGTGATAGTACAAAAACAAACTTAAAACTTTCTTGTTTCAATAAAGAAAATAATTTGTTAAGCTTTTAGCTAAATTTTTTATTTTATTTTGAAATAATTGAAGCAATTTTTCATGTTTTAATTAAAAAAGTAAACAGATGAAAAAATGAGCCTTTGAATTTTCTATTTCTTCTTCTGTCATCTGCAACTTTATGCAGTGTGAGCATAAAATATTCTCCGCCGCATTTATTACCCTGCACATCAACGTTGAAACCGTACTCTTCCCAAAATTAATTTCATTGTCCTTAGCTGAAAGTAATATATTTAATCAGTTATGTTCTTGTGATAAATGTACACAATACTTATCTATAACACCTTGAAACAAGCCTGTGGCCAAAAACCGCAGTGTGGTCGTCACTTGTATAATTGGTGGAATTGAAGAATTTTTTAAATGAGGACTCAGTTTGTTTAAAACCATTACAAACGCTTCTTTGCTTAGTCGATAATAACTTATAAACCTTAAAATGCATATGTAATAACATTTATATGTAGTATGTCTGATTATGGCAAAAATAAGAAAACTTACACTGCGTTTGGACAAGAAAGGGGATTCGAGGCATCCATTAAACTCCTACGTCTCAATTTTTCGGCGGAGTGTTTTCGTGTTTGTGCAGTCAAAACCGCAACGATTGAAACTCCAGGAATTTTTTTGTTTGAAACTTTTTTTTTAATTTAATATAAAAATTTGTCTGTACTATTTAACTTTATTTTCTTTTCTAATAACCATATGTTTTTGTGTTGGTTTTCACAATATAGCCAAATTTAGTGAGCAATATTGCCACATTTAATTTAAAACTAAGGAAACTAGAATTTATCGGAATGAAGTAAATCAATCAATGTCTGAAGAAGGCAAAACAAATTCGATCGAATTGAAAATTCGTAATCAAAATCATTCCGAACAAATTCTGTGACAGGCCTGTATGCTAACTTATTTATAGGCAATGATGAAAATAAGTTGAGTGTAACAAATGAAACAGGGGAGTAACTCGGTACAATTGTTCTATCTCTGGTACTTCAATTATATATTTCTAAAACAGTTCTATCTATCTCTTCCTACTTTTTAAACTCTTCTATCTCTTCCTATAGTAAACAGAAAGGGATCAATGAGATACATACAAGTAGCTGTCGATATATAGCTGGCTGCTAACCTAAATAAGTGAACTTATTCTAATATTACTAATTCTAAAACTAATTATTTTAGGTCAGCTTGTAATATTTTTTGGGTTTCCATAAATTTATTTTTATTTTTCACAAATTAAAAAAAAATACTCAAATAAATTTTTTATTTGTTTATATAAAATCTTATTTTAAACCTTTGTATGCTGTTCATTGCTGAGTAATTTAACTTCACCATTTGGCACTTTAAGAGAAGAAACCTTTGTTATTTCAGAGGAAGCAGTATCTGTCAGCGCTTCTGTTGATTGTTCAATTGTGGAAACGTAGGATAGTCTTGAAGGAGCTGTGCGTGGCCTAATAAGACTTCGTCTTAAGCGTTTGTGTGATAAATGCCAAAATTTAGAGCGTTTAGAAGTTTTAGGAAATCTTTGATACTTTTTTAAGTTTAATTTACCTTCAGCCACTAATTTATTACGTTGGCTTTCCCAGTTCTGTAAAATTTTTAATATTAATTTTATTTTACAAACCAAGTTGTTTATTATCTTACCTGCATATTTTTATCACAGTTTAAACGCATTTGTATGACATGATAATTATTTAACATGTAGGCAACCATCCATTGAACGCCAGATTTTAGACTGGTGTTTAAATTGTCTTTGCCTATGTTCTCCGTTCTTGCATCGTAACAGCATAATTTAATGCTACTGCCAAACGAAATGGCCATTTTTTGTATATGAAATTCATTTTCAATGTCATACAATTGTATACCCTCATCGGCTAAATCTGCTTTGGTAGCAACCAATAAGATGGGCTTAGACATTATGTAGGGATTTTTCAGTAGATTGTGTAGAAGTTTAAATGCTTTCTTTAAATCGTCATATTTCGAGGACATGTCGAAACAATAAATAACACCCATTGTCTAAAAAATATGAAAGAAATTTAAAACAAAAGAAATAATAGAAACATTGCTTTGGGAAAAGACAAGAAATCATGCTTGAAAAATTATTTATATAGAAAAAAAAAGGAAAAGGATTTTGTGGTGGTGGTGTTACTTCAAAAGGCAACGTTTATATTTTTATAATGAAAAGGAAAAATTTTATGTCATATTAAATGGCTGGCGGTATACAGCGACTAGAAAAAATACTTTAAATCATGTGGCGCTATAAATCAGCCATATGAAGAGTTAAGTATTTCTAGTCTTATTGTAATGGTATTATATACTCAAGTGTATTTCAGAAAGAATTTTAACAAATAATTTTTCATCCAACATAAAATTAAATAAAGTTTACAAAAACGACTAATTAAAACCTAAAGCCAGAGTGGCATACCAAACTTCTGAAGGCAAAAAAACAAAAACAGATCTGACTGCTTTTGACAAGTACTCGAATTGAAAACTGACTTTATGAATTGCGGCTAACTGCTAGAGTATCCACTCGGTCAATCATCGCTCGACTAATTGTAGAATTATAAGTCGAGTAAGATAAAATTGCAAATTTCGATTAAAAATAACTCGAACAAATTATATCGGTTAATCAACAGAAATTAATATCTATTAATAACTCCAATTTTTTACTGATTTGGTATACCCTTCACCAAAGGTGAAAAATTGTAAGTTTGTCATTCCGTGTTTAATTTCTACAATATTCATTTCCGACCCCATAAAGTATATATTTTCTGGATCCTTATACATAGAAAAGTTGATTAAGCGATGTCCGTGTTCGGGTAGTAATGTCATTTGCCAAGGCACCAGATAAGATACAGAAAATTTAACTCACCAATCTGCCAGGCATAGTTTCAAAAATTTTAGGATTGCAATTGCAACATCAGGCGATTCTATTCGAGGCTGCGGTCATCACCTTGTTTTCATTTTTTTCGTTTGTAATATATTTCTTTTCTTTTTTTTTTTTTTGTTAAATAAACATTAGACCGCGACAAGTAGATCGCAAGGAGTGCATATAGATCTCGTGAGATTCATAACCCCCTACGAAAATCGATTTTTTTTTTGTTTTTAGGCTGGTAAGGTTTTTCTGCTTTAATTTGTATTAAAGGCCTTTATAGAAAGAAATACACATAGAGGTATACAATAGACCAACAGGGTGCCCACCAGGAGCAGTCCAAGGGCATATTAGGGGTTGTCAAACAAATTTAAAAGAATTGTTTACAATAAATTTTCCAAAAAAATTTTTACAATAAATTTTCCAAAAAAAATTTACAACAAATTTTCAAATAAATATTTACAAAAGATTAAAAAAAATGTTTACATAAAATTTTCAAAAAAATGAGAAAAAATATTTTTACAAAAAATTAAGAAAAAATTAAAAAATATTTTCAAAAACTTATCAAAAAATAAAAATTTCAATGAAACAAGAGTTTAAAACAATATTTAGTATTACTATATGATTGGACATGGCCGAATATAGCACTCTTACTTGTTTACTTTTTAGTTGTTCTTTTAAGAATAATTTCGAACTAGACGTGGCTAGTAAACTTACTAACCACGCCTGAATTTTTTAAAATTCGAATATGACTTTTTTCCATAATTTTTTCATTCACTTTATGAACATCGTAATAAAAAGTATGAACATAATTATCGTGTATTTTTGAAAATGTTTACTATTTATATACATATCTAATTAAAATCGTCTTAGTAGTTTATAGTTTATCTCAATAGATAAACTGCAAACTGCTCTGTGTCTAAGTATCAGTTAAAACATATTTCAGAATTCATCTTACTACGAGGATTCCTTATGTATGTATTTAACATATTTATATAAGTGTGTTTGAAGTGCAAAAATAATGCAATTAATATTTTCACTTCATGAAAAATGTTATGTTCAAAACGTGTTCTTTACCTTTTCTTTATAACGACAAAATCATACTATTTATAAAATAATTTATATTATTGTTTTATTGTCACAAAATATTACAAATTAAATTCTAACCTAATTTCACTCGTAGTAGTGAAACACTTTTTGGGAGTTGAACACACAACCCCCAGTCTCATAGACTAGCATACTACCTACTGTACTGCTGGGGCACATAATTCATATTTTATATTACCGAAAAGCTATGCAATCAGTTGCTCATATTATTTATGCTCAAAACTATTCTGTGCGTATTGGAAGAAGAAATAAAAATAATTTTCTGACTAAAATAAACAAATCAATAAAAAACATCTATATATATAATTGTATATTCTTATTGAGTGCAAATTGTTTAAAAATACGCCATTAATTCGAGTTATTCGAGTAATTCAAAAACCTTATTCGATTAATCGATGAAAATTTAATTTGCAAAATCGATTAATTGTTTACTCGAATATAATCAAAACCCGATTAAATGGATACTCTACTAACTACTACTTAATTTGTTTGGTTATTTTTCATACTTACCCCGACAAAGTAATGATGCCATATCCTTTGCATATCATCGTTACCACCAATTTCCGTTAGTGAACACATTGTTTCCATCAGCTTGAAATAATAATTATTCGCACCATTTGTTGCATCATAGTCTAGACGTTGTGTTTTCGACAAATAATGAGCAATTTCAGTTTTTCCACTGCCACTCAAACCCAGTAGCAAAATTTTAAATTTTTTATCTGGAGCAATGCCAACACTAAAATCGAGAACAAAAAAATTATCAATTCAGAAACCAATTTTCATTTTTACTGGCAGTAAAATGAGAAATTACTTGATATTTCTTTTTTACTATTTTACCTATTTTGTGGCGTTCTATTACAACATTTACAGAGCCAACAACAGGAGCAGCAGCAGCAACAATGTAAAGAATATTTACATAAATTTAAGCCCATTTAGTTCACTAAAACTCATTACAATCATTTTTTGTGTTAATTAAGCATCTAGTAGAGCTGAAATGTTGAATTTTATTCTTTTGTAAATAACCATCTACGGTTGATTTTTATTTCGAATTTTTGTATTTATGATCTGTTAGTTTTGCCACAATTACAATGAATCTGGAATGAAAATTTAGTTTGTTTATTGTTTGTTAAACTTGTTATTTGTAAAATGTTTGATATAAAAGTGGTGGTTGCTTAGTTTGTGTTAGTGTTCCGTTGCTTAGATACCAACTTTGCAGTTGAGTGTTGATTTTTAATATAACACAGTTGATTGCTTAAGTATTATTTGGTAAAAATTATGATTTTTTAATTTTTAATTTCTTTTTAAGAGAAGCAACACCCAGGTATTTATGATTACCAATTATTTGTTACTTTCTTTTGGAAAGGTATAAGGTTGAAAGACAAGTGGTGAAGTATAGGCAGCTCTGCAGTTCCACATCATATATATATTTATTTGCAACAGGGTTGCATTAGTTTTTGAAGATTTTTTAGCTTCTTAATTTTTTTTGTTTCCCCAAAGATTTAGTGCTATAGAATAATAACGGCAAATGAGAGCACTGCGATATATCGAGTGTTTTTAGGCGCTTAAAAACTTTATTAAAATTATAATAAAAGACAAAAACATTGTTGGAATGCATGTTTTTCTCATATGAAATTTCTTTTTAAATATAATTTCCGGCAATGTACGCCGCTTAAGAATTACTTGGTCCATTCGACCAGTCCAATTTTTTACTACTTTTTCTAAGAAATTTGGCCATATATCGTCAATGAATATTGACTTCCAATATTTCAAGACTTGCTGGTTTTTCGGCCCCAAAATAAAGTAATACAATGGCGTTAAATCGCATGAACGAGGGGGCCAGCGAACAGGACTAGTAAATCGTTAGTTAAATATGCTGTACGGCAAGTTGTATCATCTTGTTGAAACCAAATATCGTTGATGTTTAACTGATTTATATTTGGAAACATAAATTTAGTTAGCATGACAGCTCTTTGCTCATTTCGGTCGATGCCGCCAGCGTGTAAACCGCACCAAACAGTATATTTTAATTGATGTTATGGTGATGCGTTAGCGGCTGGAATAATGTCTTTGCTCCAACTACGAAAATTTAGCTTATTGTCGTAAACAGTTAAAGCGAAATGAGCTGAATCACTAAATACAATTCTTTGAGAAAAATGGTCAACAGCGGCCAGATTCAAATGCGCCCAATTAGCAAAAATGAGATGATTAAATTACTGCACTGTATTTTATAGGTAATGTAAGCCAGGATTTGTTGGTAATATTTTTCACGTAGCCGAAGGACAAAGGCCAGCAAGTTGAGAATAACCACGCTACACTAGCAGTATTCTTTTCCCTATGCAAATTTCTATCTCTTGTTGATCGATTTGAATTGAGTGGAGTAAACTTAGTGCGAAAACAAAAAACAACTGCTCCGCAATTAATTGGTCACTAGACCGATTATGTTGACCTTTATTACTATATTTAGGGTTCCGTAACCAAAAGGTAAAAACGAAACCCTATTGTTTTCCCTACAATGCCTGTTCGTATGTGAGTACGTTCTATCTCTAGAACTGTAAGAGGTAGAGTCCTGAAATTTTCGCGCAAGCTGTATTACTAAAATTACTAAAACAGATATGGTGTTCCGAAAGTACTATATTATTTGCCTATAAGTATTTATTTCTTGAACTGTAAGACGCAAACACTTGAAATATACACACAGTCATTAATAAACAAATAAATCATACACATAGGGGTCCGTACTATGTTTAGTACAACTTTCAAAATTCAAGTTGTTAATTTTTTTACGTCTTATGAGGCACCTTTTAATTTTGAATTATTTTTATTACTAGAGTATGGTACTAAATACCACGTGTTAATATTAAGTGTCTGTATATTAAGTTTAGAAGAGACATCTAGGGAACGCCTTTTTATTTTTATTAAATTTATTTTCATTTCTTCTAGATATTGTAAAATATAAAATATTGGGGTTCAAAAAATGAGGCAATATAATTAAATAACTTGTTAATGTGGAATACCCTTTAATTGTTATCTACTGTAAAAATTTCAAGAGTGTAGCTAATACAGTTAAAAAATAAAGCCATATATATACCTCCAAATCATGTTACTGTTTTGTTATTTGTTGTAGCGGCCATGGCTATTCTCTTTCTATGAATATATCAAGATTCTATTACGATTCAAAAAATAAGGCAGTATACGTGAAAAACATGTCACTGTCGGAACAATTTTTAATTTTAGTAATTATCATAGCGGCTGTGGCAACATATCTTCTGTACAAATTTCAAGAGTCTATATATACGTGCAAATCGCGACATTGTTAAAATACCCTTTAATTTTTATTATTTGTTATAAAGGCCATATAAATATCAAGACGCTACCTATTATATTTCAAAAATTTCGCCATATTCATGCAAATCACGTCACTGTCAGAACACCCTCTAGTTTTTACTATTTGTTATAGTGGCCATTTTATTAAACCTCCTGTGAAAATTTCAAGAGTCTACCTATTATCGTTCGTGACATAATATGCACGAAAAATACGTGCATATTATGTCACTATCGGAACACCCTTTAATAGTTAGATTTAATTTTGTATACTTGTTTATAAACCAAAAATAGTTTTATTTACTGTCTGCAAATTTTAAGTGGTTGCCTTCTATAGCTCAGCGTGCTAACAACTTGAGCTACAGCACCCTTAATTCACTTTAATATAGCTCGATAAAGGGTCCTGTGTTAGGTTTGGGATTTAATCATGCGGAGTTTGTTTAATGCCAGTTATTACAATGTGGTCCTAGTTATTACTCTAAGAGAGTCATGAGAAGCCTTGAGAAAGATGTCAAAAATGAAAACGAGACACATATCACAGATGATTTCGAAGAGTTGCAAAGAATTTGCAAAAAGTCTTTTAGAAAGGCTAGTAATATAAATAGAATTATATAAAGAACTAAACGAAAATAACACTTTACTTTCGAAACACCATATAAGTTATTGTTACTTATAGGCCCAAGAGTCAAGAGTCTACCTATTACAGTTCCAGAGATAAAAGGCGCTGACATACGCACGAATAGACCTTATTTTTAGAATAGTAACAGGTAGACACTTCCGACAGTGTCATGTTTGTATGGCCTTATGTTTTGAACCGTAACAGCTAGACTCTTAATATTGTCATATAAAGTGAACAACTTATAATAACAATTACTAATATTTAAAGGTTGTTCCGATAGTGACGGGATTTTCGCTATTTTAATTAGCATTGAAATAATTAACTGCAGATTTATACAGATTGCATAAAATTATGTTGGCAAAAAATATAAAAATAAAAATTAAAAATTAAAGGGTGATAATAAAGTGACAGAAAGGTTATAGGCTTACACTTAATATTTACACAGGGTTATTAGTACTATGCTCTAGTATAAAAATTAATTAAAAATTTAAATTTGCTCTATAAGTCCTGAAAAAATTAACAACTTGTACTTTGAAAGTTGTACTGAACAGAATACGGAACCCCACGTGTGTGAGCCTCACTCGCACTTGTCTGATTTTTTTGTTATTTATTTATTTTTTACGGAATGATCCACAGATATTTGATCTTTTGTCCACCGGAACAAAAATTTTAAATTTTTGCACCATTAGATATGATTTTTAGTTTTTTTTTATATCTTACTTTGCTTTTTTCAAAATTTTATAAATTGTTATTTTTAGTGTTTCATACCCAAAGGGTAAAAACGTAATGCTGTAGTTTCCGTCCGTCAGCGCCTTCTATAATTGCTACAGTAAAATATAGACCCTTGAAATCTTGATATAAATTTTATTACTACTAAACGCAAAGAAAAAACATGGTTATGTTATGGCCACAGAAACCACATTATGTTGTCTGTAACAATATATGTTTTCTATAACAATATATGTTCTCTGTAACAATATATGGTTACTTTGGTCCCGGTAAAAAAGTTTTGTTTAAAATTGTATCATTAAATGGTTACTACCTACAAAAAAAAAAAACAACATGGTTGGTTTTAACTATTTAATGTTTAATCCACAACCAAAATTTTTTCATAGGTAACCAAGAGTTTTAAAAATAAAAATTATTTGTTTGTTTATGTCATCGAAGTTTATTGTTTTGTGCTTTCAAAAAATAATAAAAAATGTATAAAGAATTGTTTCGGGAATTCATTTTAAAAATAAATATTTAATTATTTCTTTTACTCTGTTCTATTGAGCGCGTGGCAACCATCTTCCTCTCGGTGTGAGACTGTAATTTATTTTTAATTTTTAGACCAGAAAAATTAATAAAACCTCGAAATCATGATGAAATGTTCGCAGATATAAAACGAAATTGGTCGGTAATGTATAATACCAGGTGACATTAAAAGTGACGATTTCTATACCTTAGTTGAAGAAGTTGATGAGGATACAAGCTCAACCGTTCAGACCGGCGTTGATGTTGTTCCCAATCACAGTTTACAAGAATGCTTTCGGAGACAAGAAAGACTTAACTTTGTACTTGAAAGTAATCCCCCGAAATTGATGTCTTCAAGAACAATTCTTTACTGGTAAATCCATAAACTCCGATGGTACGAGCCATGTGCGAATGCCGTTAAATCCATGGCCAAAGTGTTCCCTCCCTTATATCCTTGAAACACGGTTTGGCAGAAGAAAATGTTAGTTAAATTTTTGTATCTGTGTATTAATAAAATCATCCGTTTTTATATAAAATGATTAATAAAAAATAATAAATAATTTTGTGTTTTAAAATGTAAAAAAACTGACATAATCATTTCATATGACATTTCATATCTTTTAACCATACTATAATCGTTAATTTAACCATAACATTATAATGTTCAACAATAATATGGTTTCACTACAACCATTATATGTTGCTCTTAGATTATGATTACCTCATCCATGTTTTTTCTTTGCGTGTACAAATATAAATAAGTTCTCTTACTACTACAAATAAATAAAAAAAAAAATTTTTTGATAAATCTCGTAGGACTACTTTAGTTTCAGTTCAAATGAGTTCTGACTGACCATTTTCAAATAGACTTGCGTAATTGCCCTTAACTAAAAATGAAAAACAAGCTTTTCTTTTAATAAAAGTAAAATAAGGCAATTTATTACACCTTTAGTTTAAAATAACAAGACGTAAAAAAATAATTTACATAGTAAATTATACCTAGTCATATTCGTGTGATATTTGTTATTATTGAATGCAGATAATTATTCTACAAAATTACCCTGAAACCGCAGCATGATTTATTTTCAATTATAATTGTTTATACTGCTTCCTAACTTATTAATATTATTTATCTTATTTATATTATTTTCATGTCTAATTATGGCAAGTATTTTTCTTCATCATTTTTAAAAACCTCAATGGTAAATACCTAAATATAAGAATAGTTAACATCAATTAGCATTAAAATAAATAAAACTGAAATCTCAGGGAGTAAAATATTTCATTCAACGAATCATTATAATTTTCTGAATATCTAAAGGCATAATTTTAATGTCTTGTACTTAGACACTCTACTCATTTCAAAGAGTATTAAGAACTTCTAAAGGATTTACTTGTTAGAAGAAATAAAAAATTAACCCGAAACATTTTTTAGTTTTTTTTAACTAAAAAGGATAATTTATCGAGGAGAGTAATGAATAAATACTCTGAATCTTCGATGGAAATCGAATCTACATCTTCTAGATAGATTTACTTGCTCAGCACTTACTAGATTAGCAGAGTATACCTTTAAAAAACTAATACATTTTTTAGGCAAAAGAATTTTTAAAGTTTGTTATATTTCCTCTAAGAAACTTAATTACAAATTAGATGATTAAATTTTTAGAATAATGAAGCCAGCCTCTATAATATATATAGTAGTGAAGTAAGTGTCTATAATAAAATTTTCCCATTTTTTCTTTAACCTTCGCTTTACCAATACCCATCTAGGTGACCTTTTCGGTTTTATTTCTTAAATAAATTTTTTAATTATGTTTCGATTTTAATGAAATTTAGACTCACTGAACAAATGTTAGAGTTCTGTAGAGTTTAGTTAAAACATGATAAAATTTAAAACCCACGCTCACTGCCCCTTTCCAATTTGTATTCTGCTAGACTATGAAGATTGGTATAAGGGTTGCTCGTGGAACGTTTCAAGGCTCTATCTATTGCAGTTTTCTCGGTACACGATAATAATAATTGCTTATAGCAATTGATAATAATTGTTTACTTTGTATTTTCATAAATTATTATTGATGTTAATAATTGTTTACTTGGTTGTTGCTTCAGTTATGGTTTATGTATTTACTTTATATAAAGGTACCCATACCCTGGATAAAATGTAAAATTTGTAAAAAATTCTTAAAGATATTGTCAAGCTCTGTAAAAGGTGTTTAAAATATTTTAATAACTTTCTAATTTCACAAAGCAAAAATACAAATTTTATTCAATTTGCGGCTAATGTTCCACAAAAGTGTTTAAAATATCCCAGTTTTAAACCGAAAATTTCAGTACCTTTAAGCCGGAAATTGTAATTTTTCTCTACATTCTTATTGGAATCAGGATGCTAAGGTATGTCTTCACAAAATTTTTTTTAATCCATCCAGTAGTTTTTACGTGATGTGAACACCAACGAAAAGCAGACAGGCAGACGGAAATCAGTTTCTGTCTTGTTATATGTATGGATTATATATTATTCCATAAAAGCGCACTTTGACATATTATTTTGGTTATATTTAATTAATATAAGCTCTTGCAACAAGTACAATTGCGATGGTGGAGCATGATGGCAATTGTCACATTTAGTGTGACAAATACTGTGTTCTGCACATACGGGCTTCTTGCACTTAACATATTTATTCTTAACTGACTTCCAGTAATTTGAAGTAATTTTGATCTGGTCAATACTAACGGACGTCATAGGTCTTTTCCAAGCCTCCCAATAAATTGTTTTGATTGCCTCACAGATTTTTCTTCAATGTTCTCCTTGTATATTATAAATGTGTAAGAGAGGCTGTATCCTAAATGTTAAAGAACAGTGCCAATGGCCACCGAAATGTTGCTGATTTTATCCAATACTCTAACACCATCTTATTATATTAATAATTCTTGCAAAAAAATAAAACCGAATACAAAACAAATATATGTGCATCAATTCTAAACTAAAAATTTAAAGGGAAGTAATCTGTAAGAAATAGTACTCAAATCAAATAATTTAATACTTGTTGCTCTAACGGACATAGTAATATATGTACGTTCTGTGCATTGAAATGTCTATCCATAACGGTTTAGCAGATAAAGCCATATACGACAAATTACGTCAGATATGAGGACACCCTTTATTTTTTTACACTTATTATTACTGACACAGCAATAAAAAGTAACGGTTCCAAATATATGGCAATATAGGTTAAACAATATCACCTAGGGGACACCCTTTAATGTACAATTTTAAATTAAACACCTATTTTAAAGGACAGATTCTTTGTAAATTTCAAATGTCTGTCTAAAACGGTTCAAAAGTTTGGCCATATGCATCAATTTACATCAACTATTGAGACACCCTTTAAAATTTTAAATATTTATAAATGTTATTATACGGGACATAGTAGTGGAGATTCTGTCTAATTTTCAAGTATTTGTCTATAACGGTTCAAAAGATAGGGCTAGATAAGTAAAATTATATCAATTATGGGGACACCCTTTAGTATCCAAATTTAAATTATATACTTGATGTTATAAAGGACTTAGATATACAGGTTCTTTGTAAATTTCAACCGTCTCTCTGTTACGGTTCAAAAGTTTTGCAATATACATCAAATTACATCAACTATTGGGACACCCTTTAACTTCTAATTTTCTAATTTCTGATTATAAATATTGGACATTCTGTACAATTTTCAAGTGATTGTCTACAATGGTTCAAATGGTTCATATATTAAAATTGACGTCACATATGGGGACACCCTTTAATTTTTAAGTTTATTTTTTATTAATTTCTGTTACTGGCAGCTATAGTAATAAGCAGTTTTTTAAAATTTTAAAAGGGTGCCGTTTACGGTTGATAATACACGTAAAAAACACGTATGTTGTATGGGGACACCCTTTAATTTTCAAAATTCTGAATTTCTTTTAAAATGGGACCAATCTGTAAGCATTTGGTTTCTAATAATGAAAAAATTTTTAAAATCGGTTCCGAAATGACTGAGTTCTGCGGGCACAAACATAAAAAAAGCAACATTCAGACGAATTGATAACCTCCTTCTTTTTTCGAAGTCGGTTAAAAATACTCTAATTTTAGATTTGTGCATTGTTGATAAAACCACAACAAATTCATTTTTGGCAGGAACATAGGACACTAATGTTACACCTTGGAAAAACCAATCAAACTATATACAACTTTGCCGCTTCGGGACGGTTTATTTTTTTTTATTTATTTTTATTTATTAAGACGGCGATCTAGCACAACAAGATAAATTATCTTATAAATGATAGTGCTAGTGATAAATAATGGGTGATTTTTTTGAGGTTAGGATTTTCATGCATTAGTATTTGACAGATCACGTGAGATTTCAGACATGGTGCCAAAGAGAAAGATGCTCAGTATGCTTTGACATTTCATCATGAATAGACTTACTAACGAGCAACGCTTGCAAATCATTGAATTTTATTACCAAAATCAGTGTTCGGTTCGAAATGTGTTTTATCGACAAATTTTGTTCAGCGATGAGGCTCATTTCTGGTTGAATGGCTACGTAAATAAGCAAAATTGTCGCATTTGGAGTGAAGAGCAACCAGAAGCCGTTCAAGAACTGCCCATGCATCCCGAAAAATGCACTGTTTGGTGTGGTTTGTACGCTGGTGGAATCATTGGACCGTATTTTTTCAAAGATGCTGTTGGACGCAACGTTACGGTGAATGGCGATCGCTATCGTTCGATGCTAACAAACTTTTTGTTGCCAAAAATGGAACAACTGAACTTGGTTGACATGTGGTTTCAACAAGATGGCGCTACATGCCACACAGCTCGCGATTCTATGGCCATTTTGAGGGAAAACTTCGGAGAACAATTCATCTCAAGAAATGGACCGGTAAGTTGGCCACCAAGATCATGCGATTTGACGCCTTTAGACTATTTTTTGTGGGGCTACGTCAAGTCTAAAGTCTACAGAAATAAGCCAGCAACTATTCCAGCTTTGGAAGACAACATTTCCGAAGAAATTCGGGCTATTCCGGCCGAAATGCTCGAAAAAGTTGCCCAAAATTGGACTTTCCGAATGGACCACCTAAGACGCAGCAGCGGTCAACATTTAAATGAAATTATCTTCAAAAAGTAAATGTCATGGACCAATCTAACGTTTCAAATAAAGAACCGATGAGATTTTGCAAATTTTATGCGTTTTTTTTTTTTAAAAAGTTCTCAAGCTCTTAAAAAATCACTCTTTACATATGTTTGTTATTGCAAAAAGAGATATTAAATATTAAGCTCTCCTTTTTTATTGTGCCTACGACGGACAAGTTTAAAGAGACTAGATTTTTAACTAATTAAAGTGTTATAAAAAAAATTGTCCATGGTGAAATTTCTTTCGGAGTTTTCATACATGCCCTCCAACTCGTTTACTATAGACTCGCCGTGGTTGATATCTCCTCTTATGTTTATTTTCGCAGTATATGTTTGGTCTTGAAGTAGATAAAAAGTTTTGGAATCACACTAGATTTTTATTTCTTATTATTTCTTATTTAAAGTGGTTTTACACGGCGTATATTTGTCATATGACTTGTCACTTTTCCATGTGTTAATTCTATACACGTCGTGTGAACCCTTTCAAACATAACATGTGTATTTTCCATGTGTACAATACATATGACATTTTGCATTTAGAACGCGTTCTATTTTGATGTGACAAAGCATCTGACATCCTGTAATGCCAACTTGATATTTTGTTATTTTATGCTTTTTGTGGTACCAAAAGGGCCAAAAATGTGGTAAAAGCACTAGGTTTGCATCTTTGCATTAGCTGTGGTTGCAAATAAAAAACTTTGTGGCGGCAAAATTATGTCACATGTAATTACACATGTACGTTTGAAAGCAAAAATTAAAAACGTATGTAAAAGTGTTATTTTGACAAACACATGAAATTACATATGGATTATCAAACTGACAGGTCATATGACAAATACACGCCGTGTAAAACCATTTTTAGTAGGGTCGGACGGCATGAATTGCTTTCTTACCACCATTATCATCTAGATCTTTTTCAATATGGGAATTTTCTATGAAATTATTATTTTTAAATTCAACGTTCCTTGTCTCAGCTAACAAAGGAATAAAATTATGTAGGGTATCATTAATTCTTAAGCATTGCTAGTATTTATAAGGCATATATTTTTTCATTTAAATTTCATTTATAAAATCTACAAATTTTCTTTTGCAGGCTAACAAAAATAAAAAAACCTCATATGACATGCAACAGCTGCACATGGAACATAAAATTATGAAAAAAAAAAAAAAAAATAAAACGTGCAAAATATTAAAATAATAAACTGCAAATGAATGACAAAAATAACAGTATCTTAAAATAATAATGACAATCAGTGTTGATCTTGGCAAATAAACTTCTGACAAAATACCAAGAAAGAAATTTCTGACAGAATCATATCCACACTGCCAAGGAAAAAAAAATAATACAAGAAAAAAGAAATTAAATAAGAAATAATTACAATAAGAATCTGTTGAGTTTAATGAGTTCGTATGCTCTTTAGCAGTTTATAAAATTTAAATATTTTTCTCAAGTGCTTAAAATACATGAAAGATACAGGAAACATGAAACAGACATCCCTCATGTAGCATAATTTTTATTTATTTAATTTTTTTTTTTAACTTCTTTGGTTAGTAAACTATTTCAGTTCCTAGGCCTGATTTGAAGAGTGTAGAGCCTTTGAAATATTTATTATTGATTTTTTTAATTAAATGTGTAAAAAACAGATAATTTATTCATTAAAAACATAGACAACAGCAGGCTACACGACTAACCGCCTTCGTAAAGTCAGCTACTTAATTTTATTTAAAACTACAGCTAGATCTTAAGCAGCTGAAAAAGATATATTTCAGTAGTGCCACTTTGTAATATAAATATAAAACAATACTTTACCTACTACAAAACTACTTTTATTACATAAAAATATAAAAACAAATACATACATTAATTTGCTTAGAACCTCTTGATTGTAAATAAATTTATAATATTTTTAACCGACTTCAAAAAGAAGGCGGTTATCAATTCGTCTTAATGTTGCTTTTTTATGCATGTAACCACAGAACTCAGTCATTTCTGAACGGATTTTAAAATTTTTTTTCTTTATTTGAAAGGTTATGCTTTCACAGTTCATTATATTAAATAAATTAAAGGGTGTCCCCATACAACATACATGTTTTTTACGTGTATTGAGAACCGTAAAAGGTACCAATTCAAACTTTTAAAAAATTTCGTGTCGCTATAGCTCCCAACAGCAGAAATTAAAAAAAAAAATAAATCTAAAATTTAAAAGGTGTCCCCATAGGTGACGTAATTTAACCTATATGGACCTATCTTTTGAACCGTTATAGACAAAATCTTGAAAATTTGACAGTATGTCGAATACTATGACCGTTATAATAAAATGTATAAATATTCAAAATTCTAAATTAAAGGGTGTTCCAATAGTTCATTAAATTTGATGTATATGGCCTTACTTTTGAAGAGTAGTACACAGGCCGCTGAAATTTTTAAAGAGCCTGTATTGCTAAGTCCGCTATAACAAAAAGTATAAAATTTGAATTTGGAAATAAAAGGGTATCCCAATAGTTAATGTAATCCTATATATGTGGCCAAACTTTTGAACTGTTATAGACAGACAGCTGAAATTTACAAGGAATCTGTATTTCAAAGTCCACTATAGCAAGTATGCAATTTGAATTCAGAAATTAAAGGGTGTTCCCATAAATTATGTAATTTGATCTATATGGCCCTATCTTTTGAACCGTTAAACACAAATACTTGAAGATTAGGCAGAATGTCCACTACTTTCTCTGGTATAATAACAAGTATAAATATTTGGAATTATAGTGTAAAGGGTGTTCCAATAATTCATGTAATTTGATATATATGGCCAAACTTTTGAACCGTTATAGACAGATAGTTGAAATTTACAAAGAATCTTTGTGGCCAAGTCCTCTATAATAACAGGTCTTTAATTTAAAATTGTAAATTAAAGGGTGTCCCAATAGGTGATGTTATAGACAATGGCTTGAATGGTGTCCCCATAAAAGACGTATGCTGGTGAAAATAGCTTAACTTTTGAACAATAATAGGGAGAGGGCATTCACATAGTCTTTACTTTTTTCCCGCTAATTTTGGCGAATCTTTTATTTGACTTAAATCTAATTCTTACAGATTACTTCTTACATTTTTAGTTTAGAATTGGTACCGTTCTATCTGTTTTGAGGTCGGTTTTTTTTTGCAAGAATTATGTGATGTTCTATTCGATTGTATAGAATTCAATGTTTTTTTTCGCTTTTTTAGCTCTTATTTATTATACATAGGTCTGAAAATTGTCTTAAAAATGGAAAATGGCCTAAGAAGTAGTAGACAGCGGCAACTGTGGTCGCATAGTTATGCTGGCGTTTGTATTTTAGAACTGACTGTTAGCCTGCAGTTGTCTATGTGTTGAATGCATTAAAGACGACATAGTAAGTTGAAGCATTTTATAATTCTTATGTAAACTTTGTTGCAGCCAAGCTTATTGTACAATAAGAATACACAGAAAAAAATATTTGCGCCAGTTAAAGGTTTTAATTAGGTTCAGATTAAAATTTAATTAAATAATTAATTGATTCAATTATTTATTTAATTAGGATTTATTTTGTTCTATTTTAATTAAATATATAATTGAATCAGTTTAAAACTTAATTGAATTTTAATTTAAACCTCAAATTGGTGCAAAAATTATTTTCTGTGTACACTGTTACTCTTCATTAAAAAATAAAAAAATATTTGTATCACCTATAGACTGGTGGCATCTAGTTTAACTTGTTGTTTGATAATTTAGATCACTTGCATAGATAAATAATACTTAAGAAAGAAAATTACTGCGCTATAAACGTTACCACCACCTTGATATGTTGTTAGTGATAATAGTTTTTATAAACACTAAAATTAAAGTGGCACTTCTATAGGTGCTTAATGTTACACTTTATCAGTAGCTGAAGGTGCCTACATAATAAATTTACTTTTAAACTCGATTAAACAAGTTTTGCTAACAATTTGCTGCGATACTTATCTTTTCGTTATTGCGATTAAAATCGCATACCATTAGTGCAGGTCTAAAAAAAAAGAGTTGCAATATAAGAAGCGCTTAAATAACAAGGCGTAAATATTTTAAACTAAAGTTTATAAAAACTTATGCACGAATAATTATAGACAGAATAAAATTACACAAAGTTTAGATAACAGTGTTAAATGATAAAATTAATTAGACGGTTAGTACAAAGTCTCGGTATAAATTTAAAATACTACATTTTCTTTAGTTCTTAATTCTTCTTAAAAACTAAAATACTCTGTTAATTAGAATTAGCAAAGTTTTCATACATATATGAATATGCCAAATATTATATTCTTAAATATTTTATTGCAGTTGTGAAGTTATATTCATAAGCATCTTTGCTTTTAAAATATATTTTCCAAATAAAACTTAATTAATAAATCTATATCTATACATATAAAGCTCAATATGTGTTTGTTTGTCTGTCGGAAAGCTAAAGTGAACCGATTTTTCTAAAATTTTCACAGTTTGTTACTAATATACGATTGGTAAAATAGGGTATTAATTTTTTGGATATTCGACGAGGGCGTGGCACCTCCCATACAAAGTAAATATTTCTCATTGTGTAGCTTGGTAACAGTAATATGTAGCGCCTTCAAATTTTGCACACGTAACCTCTATATTTACATACATAGTTTAGAGAAAGATAGACTGAATTGGAATAGTGGGCGTGGTACCTCCCATACAAAGTGAACAATTATTATCGTGTTCCTGGCGAACTACAATAGATATAGCCTTTAGACTTTGCACGAGTAACCCCTGCGCAATAGAGTACTATAATAATTATGGCCCTTGAAAAACATAGGCTGAATTGGGACAGTGATCGTGGTACCCCCATAGAAAGTAAAAAATTATTATCGTGCATCTAGTGAAGTGAATTAGGTAGCACC